>CABFOW010004329.1:0-58284 GCA_902141385.1 Timema californicum
ACTATTATTTAAATATCTCTACCCAACGTCACTGGCTCATTTTGACAGGCCATCAATCAGATAAACCCTGGCTAATACTACTGATGGTGGATTTAGAACAGGGGTTAATATTACAGACGGACGCATCGTCAACTGTCCTGGGAGCGGTGTTGGCCCAGAGAAAAGCAGGGGGCTTGCGGCCGGTAGCTTATGCCAGTAGGGTATTACAAAGTCATGAGAAGAATTATCCTAAATACAAACTGGAAGCTCTGGCCGTGGTGTTCGGGACGGACAAATTCCTCTGGAACATAACCAGTTCGAGCTAAATTGTGAAAATCAAGCATTGTCATGGCTACTGAATCACCCCAGACAGACGGGGAAAATTGGAAGATGGATAGCGAGGCTGACCTCCCTACGGTTCGAAGTAGTCCACTTCCCGGGAAAGGATAACTGCGTTGCTGATGGCCTGTCTCGGATGTTTGAAAAAGATGAGATTGGCACCACTAGAGAAGAAACATGGGACCCGGTTCCTATGGGGATATTGGGACAAATGCCAGAGATCTTTCCGTCCATTAAGTTAGCGCAAAAAAAAATCCCGTTTTGGGAAAGGTTTGTAGGGATCTTTCTGAAGGAAATTTTCTAGCCAAATTCAAAATAGAGAGAGGACTTCTATTGACTAAACCCTCGGGAAAGGTGGGTTAGAAGGTCTCTGTTCCGGAAATACATATCGATGTCGTGATAAGGTATTACCACGAATGTCCCCTGGGAGGACATTTGGGGATAGCGAAAACACTTGCGAAAATAGGAAATATGTTCTATTGGGAACGTATGAGCCAGGATATGAGAGAAAGCGTAAGGAAATGCAGGGCCGTATATCCGTCCCAAACCAGCCCAAATGACAAGGTATGGTGGGTCATGCTCAGAAGTAACAAACTTTCCAATTCAAAGATGGTTTATGGATTTCTTTGGTCCTCTACCCGTCGAAAGTAGGATCTACGCATATTTTGACGGCGATAGACGGATTTACCAAGTACGCTTGGATGATGCCTTCTAGGAGAGCGACGGTGGAGGTGGCAGTGAAACTACTGGATGAAAACATATTCCGTAATTTTGGACTACTTCGTACTATAGAATTGAAGAGATACTTTTTAATTACCCGTGATCGAGCACTAATTAAAACGGTACGGTATTTTGATGATATAATTGGTATTTATAGACCCGTGATTGAGCGCCAATTGATGAGTTTCGTTACGAGCCCCACGTTTGGACGCCAATTGAAGTGATACTGTTTAATTAGCTGATAATTGCCCCGTGATCGAGCACTAATTAAAGCGATACGGCATTTTGATGATAGAATTGGTATATATAGCCCCGTGATCGAGCGCCAATTGAAGAGTTTCGTTTTATGATACTATATAATAAATATACATTTATGAAGTTGATATTCTTTTAATTCAAAATCTCTGTTTATTTCAAGAGAAAATAGATCATGTCGTCGACAAACTACATACGCGGCCGATAGCACGATCTTAGGGATCGTGGACAGGAGTTACAGTTCGACTGCATCAAGGACTGGTCTCCTAGTGAGGTTCTATTGCCCCATCTTTCGCATATATCTATTGCTCACGGAGGCTTCCAGAAGATTTTGTATAGAAAAACAAAATAAAATATAAAAAACATATGGATAGAGGTAGAATGTTCAAGGACAGGTAGCTGGCTCAAATTACAGTTTAGAAAAGCATATAGTTCATTCGAGAAAAGGAAGTTATTTTTAAAGACTTTTAAATTGTCATTTTGACTCAACTGGTCCTGCGTCATGCACTCTGACGTCAGTTACAAGTGACTCTTGTGCCTTCATAGAAGAAGAAGTGCTGTAAGCGCCCTTTCGGGTCAAATCAGGTACATTACAGTATCCGACAACGGGAGTCAGTTCTGGTCGGGGGCCTGTAGGGAAATGTGCTTTGCGAGGGGCATCCATCATATTACTACTTCTCCTTACTCCCCCAACCCATCCCAAATGGAAAGTTTCCACCATAACTTGAAAAACGCGCTCATTGCGTATCATCACGCAAATCATAGAAATTGGGATACGAGCCTGACATGGCTACAGATCGCATTCAACACAGCTGAACATGCGAGCCATGGAAGAACCCCATTTGAGCTCTTACTTGGATATGAACCATTACAACCAATCAATCTCCCGTGGGAAATATTCCTGGAAGACTGGGACGAGAAGCCCGCCCAGTCGTCAGTACACCGTTGGGCCGAGGCTCTGGAACGTCTATAAAGGGCCCATGAAACTGTATCCCAATGATACAACAGAGGTAGGGAGTCAGTCCCGTACAAGGTAGGGGACCAGGTGGTTTGGAAGATGCATAACATAAGCTAGGTGGGAGAAGGCGTTACTGCTAAGCTTGACTTAAGGTGGTCCACTCCGGCTATTTTTGAATGGTTCTTGACACCTGTTACGGTGCTATTAAAGGAGCTAGAAGGAAAGCTCACGTCAGCCAATTGAAACAGTTCCATGGATCAGTAGAATTGGAAGGAGGGGTAGAGGGTTCCTCGGTCTAGGGGATCCCCCACCCGATTTGTATAACTTGTGAATTTTGATATATTTTGACTTGTTTTGTTTACATTGGTCCGTGGATGTGTTTGGATGAAGAGGGTAAGAATTGTAATTAGTTTTAAGGTTCAGTCAGTAAGTTTTCATATGTATTTACGATTATAGATTTGTGTATTCGGGTGGTCACCTGAAGTATTCTTTGTGTTTTTTGTTTGAGTTTGAATTCTATGTATTTATATATATTTAAGTATATTTTGTGATATTTGCCTTTTAATTGTATATTGAAGATTTTCTTTGTAAAAGGGAGGGAAGTGTGTACCGTCTGCGTCACACCGTGAGGTTTAGTTGGAAGGTATGCCGCTAGATGGCACAGCACTCACTCTGAGGAGAGGTCAGGCAGGAGAGGATAAGGCAGTGAAGCCGAGGTTGAGGGATGGAACGGACGTGAAAATGTGAAGCAAAACACTGTTCTAGATAGAGTGTTGGATGGAGGTATCTGTTAAGTGGAACCGTGTGTGTCTGACCAAAAGAGAGGCGAAATAAATTAACTGTGAAACAGAATGGTTTTGTTTATCTTTGTTTGATTAACGAGTGAGACGTTACCGCATGATAAATAATATAGGGTAAGAAACGTTTTCGGCACTGAAACATCGGTAATTGGGGTATCGGGGAAATGTACCCAGTGGTATAATACAAAAGGGGTACAAACATCAAATTATTTACACAGATATTATGAGACTTTTGTAGAGTATGCGATAAATATAGTCCTTTTGGCCATTTCTTCTATAGGAAGGAAACCCCATCCAAGCCGTCACTGTAAAAGAGCAATTTCATATTTGTGTTGCATGATTTTGAATGCATACAAGAAACGCTTTTTCAAGGTGCGGTCAACACGTACCTGTGCGAGCCTAACCTTTGTGACGTACATACGTATTTCAAGGCCTGCTTTAATATATATGTAAATGTCCATCATTGCACTGAATGTGGGGGTAATAGGACTCGCATGTTCAAGGGTGATACAACAATGGCCCAATTTTTCGGATTTATAGAGCAAATTAAATTTAAAAAAATTAAGAATATCACCCTCCTAGGCCCCAAAGCGAAAGGCTATGATGGGAATTTTATTTTAAAATATATGATGGAGGTAAAAAAAATGGACTCCAGAGCTCATAATGAACGGTGGAAAAATCATGTCCATGCGTTACGGCCCGATCCACTTTATTGACTCGCTGAAATTTCTCCCGATGTCGTTGTCCAAGATGCCCAAGACATTAAGCTTGGGCGAGTCTTTGACCAAGGGACATTTCTCCCATTTTTTCAATAAAAAAGAAAACGCGGGGTATAGGGGTCCCTTAAGCTAAAGGAGAAATATGGTATCGGTGAGATGTCGGTTGAGGGAAAGGAGCACTTTGAAAAGTGGTATGAAATGTTGGTCAAAGAAAATTATATCTTTGATTTTAACCACGAGTTGGAACTGTGTTGCGTTAAAGATGTAGAAATTCTACGGAAGGCTTGCCAAATAATTAGAGATATGCTTATGGAAAAAGCAAAGGTGGATCCTTTAAGAGAGGCACGTACGATCACAGGAGCGGCCATGTTGGTTTACCGCCGATGTCACCTTAAGTAGAATATCATCGGTATCATCCCTAACGTGAGCTACAGGTCCAACAATCGCACGTAAACGTAAAATGGCGCTGTAGGGAGGCCCACCGACGTGGTGTCTCTATCCTTTATGTTAGTAATGGCCGCGAGGAATATGTGTTAGGGTGACTTGTAGATGGCGTTGTTAGAGCTGGACATACCACCACCGTCTTCCAGTTCTGGGGCTGTTATTGGCACGGTTGACTTCTTTGCTATCCAGACAGGTCCACCCCTTTCAAAAACAGTCACCACGAGACCATGGAGACCTGCTATGAAGACACAATTGCTTGCGTGTAAAAGTTTAAAATTGCCAGCTACACGTTCGTAGAGATGTGAGAGTGCACGTTTAATGTGATGAAACGCCCAGAAAAAGACTTGAAACAATATGTACTCCAGTACGAGGTGTACAGCAAGGAGCCCCTCAGTCCCCGGGACGCATTCTTCGACTGGGTAAAAATTGTATCAAACTGTTCCACGAAGCAGACCTTTCATGTGGAGAGATGATCAAGTACTTTTATGTGTGTTCATTGTATCCTTACGTTTGCAAGTACAAATAATATCCTAACGGCCACCCCAAAATTCACTTGGAACCAAATTGTCAATTTATTGATCAAGTAGAATGCATAGCCAAAATTATAGTGACGCCTCTGCGGGATTTTTTCATGCCCATATTGCCTACATGGATGCACGACAAGCTAATGTTCATCTTGTGCAGGAAATGTGGGGAGAAGAAAACCAAGATGAAAGAACGACAGAAAAGTTCGCTGGTTGTCATGTTTCTGGGTGATTGACGAGATCCAGAAAGCCATTGAGAAAGGCTAGACCGTTAAAGCAGTACACGAAGTGTGGGAGTAAAATGTATCTTTTTGCGATCGTCAGACACGTTGTGGTGAATTGTTTCACTGGTACATTGATACTTTTTTGAAAATAAAACAAGAAGAAAGCAGATTGCCAGAGTGGTATACCTCAAAAGATGAAAAGTTAGCTTGTATTTAAAATTATGAGGGAAGGGAAGGGGTAACAATCGATCTCGGGTCAGTTTATAAAAAGCCTGGTCTACACATTCTGGCTAAACTCTTTTTAAATTCACTATGGAGAAAGTTTGGGCAAAGACCCGATCTACCACACGAAGCCATTGTTACGATAATCAGGGCATCCACAAGTACCTGACGGATCCGTACATCACCGTGGACAGCGCCATTGATGTAAATGATGAGGTTATATTCCTCAATTACAAGGATGCGCGTGACGCGTTGCGCCCTAACCCTAACAGGAGTGTGGCAGTGGCATACTACATGACTGCTATGGCTAGGTTGCACTTATAAAATAAATTAAAATTGGGGGACCGCTTTTTGTATCAAGATACAGATAGAGTTATATTCACGGAACGCCCCGGCGATTGAAGTCCACCGACCGGAGACATTTTAGGTGACCTCACTGATGAACTTCAAGATTACGGTCCAAGAAGCTATATTAGCGCCTTTGTATCTGGCGGTCCCAAGAATTACGCATACCGAGTTTGTGTTGAATGTGATCCTACCAAAACAAAAACGGTGTGCAAGGTTCGCGGGGTCAACATAAGCTATGGCAACTGGAACGACGCTAATTTTGACGTTTTGAAAGTGATGGTCACTGAACAGGCCGCGGAAATATAAATACAGATACCGCACAAAATTGTAAGAAAAGGTATTTTGCTTGTATGAACCGTTACGCAAACTAAAGTCTACCGGCCCGTCTACACCAAACGGCGCATAACCAATGATTATAATACGTTGCCGTTTGGGTATCAGAGTCCTTGTAAACACACTCACCACGACTAAACGTGGTCATTTATACGGGCTGAATAATCACTTTTTTATTTCACTCTACACAGTTCCACTGATATACCATTTTTCAAACAATTGAGGGGTTTTTTTTGCATGAAAACAAGCATATTTTTATTGATTTAATTTATGCCCATTGGTTAATTTTTTCTATTTTTTTAAAATACCAGTACAATCCTTCACCTACTAATTAATTCTAGTCAATATAACTAGTTGTTTGTATGTATTTTAAATGTAGTCAATTTATTTCCTGATACATATTATAAATTGGAACCATCTGGTTGTGTACATATATTCAAATAATTTCTAAACTGGACTCTGTAAATTAATACCAAGGCCATTATTCCCACTATGAGCTCAAGAAATTGATTATTGTTACCCTCAACACCTAAACGTGTATAATTTACTTCAATGTGTTAGATATATTTTATAGCTAGCTTTTTTGTAAATAAATATTTCAAGTATAATTTTAATGGCATGACCCAAATTTTTAAAACTTTTATTTGTGTTTAAATAAATATTCCCAGTAAATCTTTGATGGTGTGAGATATATTTGTATAAACTTTTATTTGTGTGTAAATTAATATTCCAAGTATACTTTTGATGGTGTGAGATATATTTATATAAATTCTTATTTGTGTTCAGATAAATATTCCAAGTTTACGTTTCATGGCGGGAGCTTTATTCTAAAACTTTGATCTCTATAAATAAATATTCCAAGTATAATTTTCATGGCGTAAGCTATATTTGTAAATAAATATTCAATGTATACTTTTCACGGTGTGAGGTATATTTGTAAATACATATTTAATGTATACTTTTCACAGCGTGAGCTATTTTTTTGTTGTGAATAAATATTATAAAAACTCTTATGTTTGTGTTTTAACGAGTACACCCCCTCCCACCTATCCTATAAACACAAGTTAATTTAGCTTATAAGCTCTGTTTAAACATTATGGACAAGTTGAAACATTCATTTTCGGCCATCATCAGTAGCCCTTCCGGATGTAGAAAGTCACATTTTGTAGCCGACTTTATCCGTCACTTTGACACAATGTGTGAAGTTAAATTCGATAAAAAATCACCTGTTATTATGCTTTATGGCAAACGGGATTCGAACAAGACGGGTCAAGTCCCCGCGTCATATTCTGCAAGGGTTTGCCGGAAATTGATGACACCTTAATTGACTCTCCACAGCTGATTATCCTGGACAACCTGATGCGTGAAGCCAACGAAGTGGTTGTCGATCTTTTCACCAAAGGATACCACCATCAAAATATTAGCGTCATGTACTTTACACAAAATATATTTCACCAGGGCAAGCGCCAAAGAGAGATTTCCTTAAACGCACATTATATCGTGCTTTTTAAAAATCCCAGGGATATCCCTCAGATTCAACACTTTGCACGTCAATTCTGTCCTGAAAACCGCGTGATTTACAAGAGTCTTACACTAATGCTGCAAGTAGTCCCCTCGGGTATATATTGTTAGATTTCTAACAAGGTACACCCGAATGGTTCAGATATAGAACACGCACAAATGTCGGGTGCTGCGTGTACATACAACTCAATAGCTATAAAAGCACTGACACTTTCCGATTACAGATCATTTCATAAGCATGAGTCCCAAAGTGCTGAAGCAAGCCCCTCTGCTACGTGCGATGCATCGCATGAACCCGTAGCAACGTGTCGCTTTGCTGAAAACGGACGACACGAAACTGATTTACTCTATTTGTGAGTGGGCCTACAACACTTTAAAAAGGGTGGGTACGGTTAAAAAATGCGCATAAAACAAAGTTACGAGCTCACAAGCAGGTGTTGCGCAATCTGGTCAAACGAGGAGAGTGCTGGAAGAAGTATAGACGACTATTCTTTCAGAAAGGAGGAGCGTTCCGGCCCTTAATTTTAGCCCCTTTAATCATCGGCATACTCGGTTTCTTATTCAACAAGTAGATAATGTAACACACGAAAAAGATGATATTGGTATCGACGGAAACATTACACCACTACTAGCAACACCACCAAAATGTGGCATCGACCAAAATTCTAGTGGTCTCCTAGTTGGACAAGTAAATAGAAAAAAATCCTCGCTTCAAAACTTGACAAGTCTAAATGGACTTTATACCAACAAGTTCTACAGCTCTATTTGCACTGTAGTCAATATTCTCCACCACCTTAAAATACCACCACCAAAACCATTCCTGAAGTGTCTGTTCTTCCCATCCCTGATGAACTAAATACTGTACCAGAACAAGCACTTAAGAAAGCTAAACTTTTACCAGAACATATTATTTCCCAGGGTGGTATTTCTTGGAGCTCAAAAGGGGAAGTGAGTATTCATGATACGCCTCTCCATTGATCCAATATTGTGGATTTAGTCAACGATCTGGTCAGAGCAAGAAGACACAGTTAGCCGTCTGGGTGGTGAGATTTTCTCACGGCACTTCAAAAGTTTGGCACCCACTATAGAACCAACGCCCGTACCCCAAATACTTACACCATCGCAAAGCCCTAAGAAGAAGAAACTGAAAAGGGTGGACGAATACAGGTGGCTGCTGTTCAAAGCTTAATGGACCGTTTAGCCGACAGCTACTACGACCATTCTCATCATGTAGGGTTTGCATGGAAGCGTCGCTCATAAAGGCGTCCAAGAAAGATCCCGACAAAGTACGAGAATTGCTTCATGCGCAGGACGCTTATATCCTATCCAAACCAGTGATAAAATAGTTTCCACGAAACAAGTACGTGGTGTCAAACATTGACGATCTCTGGCAAACCGATCCCAACGATATGCGAAGTCTCGGAAAATGCAACGACGGTTCAGTGTACTTGCTCACCGTCATCTACGTGTTTAGCAAGATGACCTGGGAGAGGACGCTACCATCCAAGACGGGGAACGTCGTGAGAGAGTCCTTTTGGAAATTTGCAAACAAAGCGGCCGTAACCATCTAAGTTTACAGACGGACACGTATATAGTGTTCAAGGCACGTCTAGTCCAGAAATTTTTCAATCAAGAAGGCGTGCATTTATACACCACTCATAATCCGGACTTGAAGGCAAGCATCGTGGAACGATTCAATAGAACTCTGAAAGGGTGCATGTGTTGCTACTTTACAAAAATAACACGTATTGGTATGTGGACATCCTCCAAGATCTATTCAACGCTTATAATTGCTCAAAACATTCCAGTATAAAGATGGCCCCTGCTGACATTACAGAAATCAATGTGCTTCAAGTCAGAGATTAACTGTATTACAAACTGCATCAAAACTCAAATAGTAAGCCAAAAATGAAAGTCAGTGACACGCTGCGTATTAGCAAATCCAAAATGCTGTTTGAAAAGAGATACGAAAGCAATTGGAGCAAAGAGATTTTCAAAGTCAGCAGTGTCGTGTTGCGACAACCTTTCATGTACAGACAGACTGGCCGATCTTGATTTCAAGGAGGTGGATGGAACGATTTATGAACCCTAATTGAATCACATACGTCTTCCCGAAACTTATTAATTTGATAAAATACTACGAGTCAAGGGTAAAGGCTTCAAAAAGAAAGTGTACATGCATTGGAAAGGTTACCCTGCCAAGTATAATTCTTGGATTCCTGCCAGTTACGTCAGTGACCTACCATGAAGGGCCAGATTTACATCACTTTGCCGAGTGACAGCTCTATGGGATATTTTCCGAAAGGAACCCTCGCAAAGTACCACACAACTACCCTATCGACTTACATTCGAAGGCCAGTGGGAAGTCATTCTCACTGAATTCCAATATCCGTGTTCTTTTACCACGGTACCTTAGGGCCAAAATATTGTATGGTACAACTAGGTGGACGCTAATGGAGTGAAACAAATATTCAAGGATAATATCCCTCCTGGGAACTACAGCACTATCCATGAATAGATTAAAGCCCTAAACGTAGTAGAGGCGTTTAAATGGGATTCCAGAGTTGTATTCAAGTACACAAACCCCAACAAAAATGTGTACGCTGTTTCTTCTTCCCCCTATATACAGCTGCTGGCTCTATCAAGTTAACTAACTCTACAGCTAAGTTTCTATTTTCTGACTTATTTGATCAAAGTCCCAAACTCATCATAATCCGTCAACATTCTACTAGGCTTGTCTTCGCAAATGTACATCTACACGGATATCGTTGATCCTCAGCGCCTGGGTGAAACTGTAGCACCTCTTTTACGTATGGTATGTATAAACAACATAAACTATCTCTACGGCATACATAAGACAGTTAGCTATGATCGGTTGCACTACATGCCCGTACTTAGAAGGGAAATTGAAAGACTGGAAATCAATATAAGAAAAGACACTGGTGAGCCTGTACCATTCGAGTTGGAAAAGTGTGCGTGAAACTACATTTTCGACGCTGCTCAACATGAACTGTCCCTACCAAAGATACTACGTCAACCAGTCTGGAACAGGAATATCTTCAATATATCATGATGTTCCCTATCAGCCCGTACACGTGATAGGAAATTGTTTCAGTGACCTTTTCAAAAGCATCGTACCGTTGTTGAGAAGCGGCGCTAAAGACATTGGAGAATAGGCGCTTCACACGGATATAAACGTGCTCTCCGACGTCGCTAATCAGCGTCGTCCTTTCAAAGAGGCTCTACGGCTCCGTGTTGGTGAGGCTGGAACAAACTTTAAACGCAAGGCATAGCAAAAGATTGACCCACTGATGACCAGCTCAAGATATAAAGGGCGTCGTAAGAAGCAACAACATCAGTCTTCTGTCATTGCCCAACGTAAAAATGTCAAGAAAGAAGCGGTAGATATTTTCAGTTGAATACTCGTTTTTACACCCCCAGTCCTTTGGGTGTGCCAGCAGTGAATATATCCTTTTTTGTCCAACCCACGAAACCCAGTCTTGAAAGTGGGCAATGGTTCCAGTACAAACCTGTCTATTCTCCCACTGATAATTTGCCCATCGAATTTACCGTTACCAGTTAAGGAGAGTTTTATATCAATCTTCCCCAGGCTAAACGTGGAAACGCACATCAAAAACCTGGATCTTATCAGTGCTACCTACTATACACGTCAAGTCGTCAGTTTGGACTATTACATGATGGATTGTGAAATAAAAACAATTTTACTTAAACATCTAATAGACACTGTGTAAAAACGTATGAACGAATACATGTGGCATTCCTGTAAAGGTGTTTAATAAACATTATATATGATGTCTGGGAAACCTTTAATATATCTGTAAAACCTTTAATATTTAATAAATTTATGTTTTGTGATATCGAGTTTTATTCATGAAAAAACTTTCTGTCCCCCTTGCGCGTAGATATGAGTCTCAACTTGTTGATCCGTCAAACTGTCACTAAATATGAACAGGGTCAATGACCTCTTGTACTAGATCATTGTTTCAAGGTCACGATTTATTCATGTATTGTCGAGCTGCCAAATTGGCGCCAGTCATCAGGGAAAAAACTGCCGAGAGGAAGGGTGGCCAAAGTCAATTACCTAGTTCACGGTTTCAGGTCACTATCTATTCCTCTCTTGTCAAGCCGTCAAAATGGCGCCAGGGAAAACACATTGCAGCATTATTCAAGGACGTGTCCCGACTTGTCTTGTCGACCCACCAAACTGGCGCCTGTCATCAGGGAAAACCCATTACCACATATTGGTTAAGGAGAGAGGGTTGTGACACATACCTCTAAGGTGGATTAGTGAGGGGAATAGAAAGGAAGGTCTGCTCGCATTCAATGGTGCACTGCCGGTGGGAAAGGTCGTGCTGCCGCGGACTGCACGTTCCCTTACTAGTAGGGCTGGTTCTGCGCCCGGTCGGCTGTTCAGTGGTCACACTCTATGCTCAGTGCCTGGACAGAGAGGATGCTCACTAGCGATGCCACCCAGCACTGTGGACCAACCTGCCCTCTAACGTCAACACGGCTGGTTCACAGTTCAACCAGGCGGGTAATATGTAGAGTGTGACGTCACACTCTACACATGTATAATTTACTTCTATGTGTAAGATATATTCTATAACTATCATTTTTGTAAATAAATATTCCAAGTATACTTTTCACGGTGTGTGAGCCAAATTTCTAAAACTTTTATTTGTGTGTAAATAAATATTCCAAGTATACTTTTCGTGGTATGAGATATATTTAAAAAAAATTCTATACTAATAATTATATCGCTTTTAGCAGGAGAGAGAGAACTTTATATTTGTTAATGTGCCAAAGGTCCCAGGGTTCGAATCCCATGTTATTGTGGAGTATATTAGCTTTGGCCATTTGAATCTACATGGAACGCTAAAACACAACAAGGTTCTTTGGCTTAGGGGCATTCAGAGGCCTACGAGCTGTTGCTTTAAAGGACACAGCGTGTGGGGTCGTTGGTACTCTCTTACAACATCGGGTTGTTTAAAGATAAAATTTTCCACAGCAAGGCAACTGACCCCACAACTGAAATGGCTCAACATTGCCACACCACTTCCATGACACATGGTTAGCGGTGGGGAATGTTGTTGGGGGTGAGAAAAAGGAAATATAAAAGGTGTATGACGAGATGCGGGGCAGTGAAAGAGGGTCTGCTCGCATTCAATGGTACGCTTCCAGTGGGAAAGGTCGTGCTGCCACGGACTGCACGTTCCCCCGCGAGTAGTGTTGGTCAAGGGGGTGTCTTACGCGTTCTGCGCCCGGTCGGCTGTTCAGTGGTTACACTCTATTCTCGGCGCCTGGACAAAGAGGATCCTCACTATTGGACCACATGCCTATAAAAAACTCCAATCCTACCCAGACATAAAAGCTAATGAATAAAAAAAACCTTTAATCACAAATAAAAAAGCAAAGAGTATACATATATAGCCAATGAGAACAAATAAAAAAGCAAAGAGTATACATATATAGCCAATGAGAACAAATAAAAAAAGTAATGAGCATACAATATGGCCAATAAGCACAAATAAAAAAAACATGTTTGGACAAGAATAAACAAGTTGGGAACACTGGAAATTAGGTCAGGAGGAGTGAAGGGGGGTCAAAAAGGCGGGAAGGGAGGGGGGAAACAACAGAATATCATATAGCGAGGAGGAGGAGTCACGTGCTCAAATTCAGCCATTCAGAGCGCTGTATCCATAGGTCATACTGGACTACTTATGTGATATAATATCACATCTTTGACTTTGCAGTTAAATCATTCTAGATCGATTTTGTCCTCACTTTATATATACACGTTGTTTTTAATTTCACCCTAATTTCCTTTCTCCATCACTTGAAATACTCAACCTTCGTCCTTCAACTCTGGTAAATTTGCTAATTCACTATCTGAAACTTTTGATATTACACTTTTAAACCTTCACTAAATTCTTAGGTTATATCATATTGGTTGGCAGGGCGTGGTTGATCCATATTTTAATTTGGAATTGGTCTTTTTTCCATTAGTTCTGATGATGATGCCGTTGTGCATCGAAACATTTTGAAGAAAAACTAAACACGTTGCAATCAATGCAGCTTTCAAGGACCAAGGGATTACAAGCTATGGAATAATTCAATTTTACAACAACTCTTTCTTTTTGGTAAAATTCTTTAGTCATGAATGATTTTTGTTTTATTCCCATTCAACGTGGAGCAATTAACAGTTCATGATAAAACTTTATTTTTACATCATTGGCTGAAAATCAATTAACTAAAAGTCACAATTTGAGTAATTTTTAACATGTTTATAACTTTTAGATGTTGGTTAGAGTTCAAAATTTTTGTGGTTATATGTTTATCTAAATGACATTAACTTTTAATTGTACTATCAATCTCTTTCATGAACTTATATATTGATGCCTTTATGCTTCTCACATTGTCTTATATATCTCCATGTTAATTTATACTAGTTTGGCATAGTTATTAACTTTACTTAAAATTGAATTCTTCTATTAATTAAAAAGTTTATAAGTTTATTGATGTCACTGATATAGATTACATAGAATTTGTGGAAACATCAGATCTAAATAATAAAAGATATCAGTCAACAGATATTAGGAACGAGTTTTTGCGACGTTATTCTGAAAACATTATAGGTAATAGTTCATTGAAAGACATCTTAATTTGATATAATCCAAGAGCTGAGAATATTTTGTTGGATTTTCTATATGCAGACGGTTGCTTATTTTATACATTTTACTAACCATAAAGGTGGATTAAAATGGGTCACGTGGTATATCTCATAGTAATCTTTCAGATATGGCTTCCATCTTGTTTTTTCGAAAAATAAAACGATTTAAATTCGATTTCTGTGCCCAATATGAAGGTGTGATGTGTGATTTTAATTCAATACATTCTGCTGAATTAATTTAAAAGGTAAAAAGTTTTATGAAAAGAAAAAATAGTCTAATTGTATAGGCCTACTAAACAAACAATTGCTTTCAATTCCGTTGGAAGAAATACCATATAATTTCTAAACCTACCCATTTAAATGTTTCTAAAATGTATACAGCTATGTATGAGCAAAATGTATTTGCTATTTGTTGCTGATTCTACGTAGGTTTAGAAATGAGCAAATAATAGTGAAGAAATGCAGTCTCTAGGACTGGAACATTCACCACCTTGTAAGAAAACCAAAGAATCCAGTGAAATTCGTGTTACTCGCAGTTTAAAGGGAAAATAATCATTATATGGGACTGACTCTGGGAGAAAGTAAGTAAAAGATGCGAGGGCATTTCTTAATGATAGACATCTTAATACACTTGATAGAGAATCTGGTAATGTTTTCTTCTATCATTTAGAATGTTACAGGCCTTATATATTAAAGGCACAACAAGTAACAAGAAAAGCAAATCATTCTGATCATAACTGTTCCTCCTCAGGCTTGAAATAGTACAGGAGATCTTAAATAAATGTAAGAATAAGTGGACAGATACTACGGTCCACAGTGTTTGTTAAATGACATAAAAAAACACGATAAGGTGACATCAAATTATTTAAAATCTGTGAAGAAGGGAGAGTGCAAGATTTTTTTAGATGCAACAAGATTTTTTAAGGATGATGTTTATGATGATACATATATATTAAAGGTCAAATCAAGTGTAATTGCTGCAAATATAATGTACCATAAAGTGTGCATGTAAACGTACATAAATAAATATAAAACCACTGTTAGTAATCATGATTATTCGTTTGGTAACAAATCTTCAACTGATTTTGTTTGTACGGCAAATTGTCCAAAAGTTGAATTTTGAATCTAAAGGTTATCTTTTGTCTAACCTTCGGGAAGAATTTACTAAACAAAATTATTTCTTTACCATACCAATCAAAATAATGAAATATGTACTAATTGACGATTATGATAAGAATATATGTTTTTCTTATCGAAGAGAAATATTTCTCTGTCATCTTGTGAATGCATCTTCTATTGATGTCAATATGATTGTTGATAAAGTTAGATCTTGTGCTAAAGTTAAGAAGTGTGCTACTCTATATCGTGAAGAAGAAAAAGGGTTTAACTTCAATTTAGAAGGTAAATATGCAAATTAAAATGACTAAAATTTTCTCAACGATAATATTTTAAACCTCTTGTTACCATTAAATAACATCATTGGAAGTGTGATGGGAAAACCAGACAAGAAGTTTAACAATCATAAATATAGTTTGATTTATTTAGAACAAAATAGAAAGTAAATACATAATTAGAGCAAAATATAACAATTAGGCGTGAAGCGCTTATTCTCTCAGGTTTAAATAATTCTACTGAGATAAAAGAATTAATTGGCATTACAATATCTGAAAATAAAAGAGAAACATATGGTTTTATTCTGGTTGTAAATCTATGGTTCTTTCTATGGTTCCTTCAGTTTTAGCATTAAGTGCAAGCAACGATACTACATTGCAAAACTTAGTAAACATCAATTTAGGCAATAAAATATAAACATTAACGTGCCTCTAGACCTAAAGAAAATAATATAACGTTGAATCAAAACAATAAACAGAACAAGGCGCAAGTCCGAGTCTCATCTCTAACACCTAAGTGCCCTGTACGCCCAGTTAAATAGATAGCTAAATAATTCCATAAACATTTAATACGCAAACAAGAAATGGACGGACGGTATTCCCAAGACGCCGAGTACGCCAAAGCGTGACCGAAAATATATACATTAAATCCTTAACTATACGTTAAGTACGTATAACTAAACCAAACAATACAATTAGGATGAATTGAACCTTGTACAAAGAGAAAGAGAATGCGGTCGCATTCGCATTGACCTGCGCGCAACATCTCATAATCCTAACTCCAAATATTTACAAGCCCTGAACAATAATTTAGACAAGATGTCCCCCATTACGTCTAAAATGCAATTTAGAATATAAAATAAATTACGGCCCTTAGTCCCCGTCTCCACCAAGCTCAGTCGGTGGTATAATAAGCGACTATTCAAAAGCGCGAACACTATATATACATTATTGTATCCACAGAGAGACGGGGCAAAGGAAGGAGGGGGTAAGATGATAGAACAAACATAACAGCAAAGAATGCGTCTGGCACAACCTAGAATATTCTAGGTCGTCCTATTAGCGGAAGTGATAGCTTCCTCTGGCCGCGTGGAACCTCATCGTTTCCGGCCGGCCGCGGATCGAGTATTATTATTATTAGCACCGCGTCTTACTACCCGTTCGGGTTATACGCACTTACGCTAATGTGTAATGGTAGGGTGATTGTGAGATGAAATGAAGGACCTACAGTTTAACGTGGAATTCGAACCACGGTGGAGGCCTGGCATTCCTCACATTCACAAGATATCTTGTCAGAGGTGAAGGAAGGGTTTGGTAATCAGATAAATCTTTGCCGGGACCGATGATTGAACCCTGGCCGCAAGCATAAAAGTCTGACACCTTACCCCTAGACCACCAGGTCACCAATGGGATCGAGTACCGAGCAGACAGTCGGTTTGACGGCTCCGCGCAGTCAGTTGTGTCAGTGGGAGAGTGGAGGTCGGAGCTCATGCTTCGGTGTTTATGTTGTTGCTCATCAAGGGTGTCGGTGAGTGTTGACACATTTTTATAACGTTAACTTGTAACGTGTTACAATATGAAGTCACCTCAAACTTACAAAGAGTAATTCTTTTTAAAAAAAATAGCAACTTCATATTTTTAATCAGCACATGTGAGCCAAAAATGTGACACTTTGTTTCAGATTGTATTTTTTCCGATTCACAATGATGAAAAAAAAAACTCCTCTACATATGGCCAATGCTCAAGCAATACATAATATAAGTCGACCCAAATCACTAATCAATATGTTTTACAGTCAATCAATGTGTTGTGGTTATGATGATGTTTTGCGGCAAACTGAGCAAACAGAACCACCATCAGAACTGAAGGGCACCCTGTCCCAATACTACCTTTAATAAAGCTCGGCATTCCTGTTCATGCTGCTATGGACAATTTCGTTAGGTAAGAAGAAAGAAACATTTTCATGCATGAGTGGAACACATGACACGGTTCTAGTTTTATTCCAAGATCATCAAATGTCACCTACAGAGCCATAAGTAATATAAGAGACCAATGATCACTATGAAAACTATCAGGTCAATAGGAAGGTTCATTATGGTGTGACGAAGAGTTATATAACATTTCCAAAGAGTTTCAACATCTTTTACCAGCCACATTTTTCTAATATATACCTTGGGTTAAGTTGTTTCCCCAAGCAGAAGGTGGTTATAACATGCTTAGAAATGTATCTGAATAACAGTGGTGTGCTTGATCTATAAACAGAAGCTGAAACCTTGTCTCCTTTCAGCACAAAGTGATATTCAGGGAAACCACTATTCACGAGGCGTATGAGCATTATCAATACTGTGTATAGTAATACAAACTCTTAAATGGATTTAATTTAGGAACGAAAAGGGTTATTTAGAGATTTAATCTGACGTTTTTGACTCTATAGATATAATACAATGATTTGTTCAAGCAAAGAATACAACATCAAAATGACAATTTGAAAACTGCAATATAAAAATTGCCTAAAATTATGCAAGATTTTGAAATATTTCAATCAAATTGTATTTGAAAAAGTGTCAAGTTTCAATACTGAGATTTTTGCAAAACAAACAAACTAAACCCTTTAATAAGAGATCTTACACGTACTGACAGAGGAAGCAATTGTAATCTTCACATCTTTACATTGAGAAGAATCTTGCCTCTAATTTTTTTCATTTGATATGACAATTTATATCAAATGGAGAACATGATATTATCAAGATTGCCTGGCACTACCATCAAAGTTTCCTCAAATCTATTACGATTTCATTGAAGGAAAATGTACAGTATAACATACCGGTAGGAAATTAAGTAGGTTTGCCCCTGACCAGTGTTTAGAACAGTTTTACAACAAACCCGCAAAAAGGTCTGATGAAGTAATCGGGATTACAAGAAAGAAATAAACTGTTGCGAAACGTGACGTAATTAAACACGAGAAGGATTACATTTCAGATTTCCTGAGAGAACTGTGTGGTTTCAACGAAGATGACGAATTTGCTCTGCGTCATGAATACTCATCATCATTAATTCAACAAGATCGCACATGCATATTTAAAATGGTACAAACTATTTTGGCCAAAGGAAATCCATTTAAGATTTCTGAACAGTGTGAAGTGGAAAATTTTGTTACAGGGATTCATTTTGATAAGTCTATTGTTGATTATCTATTAAACTTCACAGAAAGGGGGTAGATTGCATATAAGCTATATTTATAGGAGCGGTTTGTCGATAAAACAAAAGCACTCATGGATGTTATATAGAATAACTTTCTCAAACTGAAACCGCGAGCATACAGTAGTAAGATCTCAAATGAAAAAGATTGCAGCAACACCATCAGATTTATTGAGATTGCTCAAACAAGAGACTATAATATAGAACAACTATTATCGTATGAGCAAACTTCGACCTCACACTTATTAACCAAAGATGGTTTTCTACGTAAGCCTTAAAAAGCACAACTAGGAAGAGAAATGGAAAAGCATTACTTGAATGGTAACACAGTTGATAAACCGTCACCATCACCTAGTTAAATCTATATTGTAATTGATTTCATGGCATATGAAAAAAGTACCTTTCTGAAATTTTTAAATCTTACACCACATTAAGAAGTATTTTTATTATGTTTTACAAAATTTGAAACATCCCATATTTCATAAAAACCCGTTTATAAATTTCAAATATTTAAGAACTACTTAGGTATGTGGAGTAGTAATTTCACTACATTCCTGGCAAAATCCAATTGTATATATCACCTAAAAGTGTAGTTTTTTGTTAATTTTCTTGCGCATATTCCCAGAGACACATTTTATATGTTCAAATTATCAGTTTTTTTGTATTTGGGGTAGTTTCTTAACTTACCTGCCAAGTTTAAGTTTTATAACAACCTTCTAAGTGGTAGTTTATAATATTTTTTTTAAAATTTTGAACCCCCCACCCACTTTCATCATTTCATCAACTCTTACATTTAAGTCTCAAATTTTAAGTCTTGTTTGATTATTTGGAGTGGTACTTCTATCTGACAGATTTAAATCGTCTATATTCCATCTTGAAACGGATAACAAGTCAGAAAAATCCTGCACTTACGTTGTTTGGCCCAGTCATCAAAAATGGCCTTAAAAACATTTCGTTAAAACTGGTCCACATATTTGACAAGTATTGCATGAGACAATTCAGACAGGTGAGTAAATAAAATGCCAAATTCTATAAGCTAAAACAAAACCTCTCTTCACTAGGTCAATAGCAAACACAGCCTATTTGTTGCCATTACAAGCAATGCTTGTACTAGAAAACTGTTCCCTTTAATTCAGTAGCTAACTTGTCTTTTATGTATGTAGACCCTCCAAGAACAACAAATTCCCAGTGTGCCATTTTAAAATATCCCATTTTTAGACTTTTCTGGTTATGTGATGCAATCCCTCTACCAGCCTGTCAAGATTCAGTTTTTTACCCAACTCAGCAGTGACTAAACTTATTTGGCGTACACATCCAACCACAAATTTAATTCCTGATTTAATACATAATTTATATATTCATTGATTATACATGCATATATATTTAAATATGGTTATATATATTTAAATATGCATATATATTTAGGTATGTAGCAATATACGTAATTATATATATTTAGGTATGTAGTAATATACGTAATTATATATATTTAATATAATATATATTATATATGTATATTTAAATATGCATATCTATATATTTAGATATGTAGTAATATAAGTAATTATATATATTTATATACAAGTTTGTATGTATATATGATTTTTTGAGGATCACTAATCGACATAGCATGTCAATCTAGCCACTATACATAATTCAGTGTTTCTGTTTGCTTTCGTCATAGCGCCATTTTACTATTCAATTATCAGGAGGTCAAGGATAAATATTTGAATTCATTTGGAAAGTACCTAATAGTGACGCATTAGTAATGAGAGATTGGTTTCATAACTCTTTCTTTCTCTATTAGTTTTGTAGAAGGTGGTTAAAAACCTTTAGTTAAAAGAAAAACTAACGAAATACAAATTTTACTTTCTCAGTAGTTGAGATTTAATAAAAATAATTTTCAACAAGTGAGTACTTAAATATAAACATATTTTAGATTTAGGTTATACCAGAAATCCTGAAGTATTATTTGCTAAATATTATTTCTAAAATATCTCTTTAACATTTGAACAATTTCTTTGAAACTCTGTTTCGTAAGTTTTCCTTAGTAATTATTCACTAATATTTAATAGATAGAGAATATATTGGATTTAAGATTATGTTATGTTTAAAATAATAGCCATATCTATATTTTAGGAACTTATAAGGGCTTTTCTTGGAAGGAAAAAGCAAATTAATCAATTATAGTAATTTAATTGTACTATTAATATTTAATTGTTTGTATAGCAGATAGATCTACGTTTTGTCCTCTATACCCTTTTAAATGTTTTTTTTGCCCTTTTTACTATTTATTACATTTTGGCCCCTTTTCCCTTATATATTTGTTCATGCCTTACCGCCAGTGGTTTATTCGTAAATTGCTTTTTGATTATATTTGGTTTTACTATAATTTTCTAATCTTTATTCCCAATTAGCACTTTTTAACCTTTTCACCCCTTTCAAATATATCTACTTTTTTCACTCTAAAATATTTATCCCGGGCTAAGAAAGGTACTTTATTTAAAAAGGTGTAAGAAGTTCAAAAACGTAATAGAGAATGAAAAAGGTAAAAAATAAATTAATATTTTTATAACTGTACAAAGAATAAATAAAAGGTGTTAAATTTTAAAACTTTAAAGTGTAAAAAGGGCAAAAATGCAAAAACCGGATGGATGTTAAAAAGGGAGGAAAAATTTGAAATGTTCTAACTCACCTAAAAGTTATGTTTCTGTTTATATATTCCCCCACCCAACTAAATCTGTTCCTAGTTAAAGATTTACAATTTTCTGACTATAATTAACAGGAAAATCTTTTTAGCGGCCCAAGAAATTTCAAATTTTCTGCCAAAATGATAAATAGCTTTTTACACTATTTATTGATGTTTTACATACTTCTTCTTTTTACACTATTTCTTGATGTTATACATCCCCCTTCCTCTCTTTATACACTATTTGTTGAATGTTTTACAATCTTCTTCGTCTTTTTACACTATTTGGTGATGTTTTACAACCTTCTTCCTCTTTTTACACAATTTGTTGATGTTATACATCCCCCTTCCTCTCTTTATACACTATTTTTTGATGTCTTGCAACACCCTTTCTCTCTTTTTACACTATTTGTTGATGTTTTACAACCTTCTTCCTCTTTTTACACAATTTGTTGATGTTATACATCCCCCTTTCTCTCTTTTTACACTATTTGTTGATGTTTTACATACTTCTTCTTTTTACACTATTTCTTGATGTTATACATCCCCCTTCCTCTCTTTATACACTATTTGTTGAATACACTATTTGTTGATGTTTTACAATCTTCTTCGTCTTTTTACACTATTTCTTGATGTTATACATCCCCCTTCCTCTCTTTTTACACTATTTGTTGATGTTTTACAATCTTCTTCTTCTTTTTACACTATTTGTTGATGTTTTACAACCTTCTTCCTCTTTTTACACAATTTGTTGATGTTTTACATCCCCCTTCTTCTCTTTTTACACTAATTTTTGATGTTTTACATCATTCTTCTTCTTTTTACACTATTTGTTGATGGTTTACAAACACCTTTCTCTCTTTTTACACTATTTGTTGATGTTTTACAATCTTCTTCGTCTTTTTACACTATTTGTTGATATTTTGCAACCCCCTTTCTCTCTTTTTACACTATTTGTTGATGTTTTACAATCTTCTTCGTCTTTTTACACTATTTGTTGATGGTTTACAACCCCCTTTCTCTCTTTTTACACTATTTGTTGATGTTTTATATCCCTCTACCTCTTTTTACACTAATATTTGATGTTTTACATCATTCTTCTTCTTTTTACACTATTTCTTGATGGTTTACAAACACCTTTCTCTCTTTTTACACTATTTGTTGATGTTTTACATACTTCTTCCTGTTTTTAGACTATTTGTTGGTGTTTTACATCCCGCTTCCTCTTTTTACACTATTTGTTGATGTTTTACATCCCTCTTCTTCTTTTTACACTATTTGTTGATGTTTTACATCCTTTTTCTTATTTTTACACTATTTCTTAAAGTTTTACTGTCAAAATATGTTTAAAATATCATGCTTGTTTAGGCCTAACCTCCTAACCAACAGTATGATTGCCCAATAGTGTGGCGCACGAATACATTCATTAAAGCCCTTCTTTTGCCAGTGTGGTTGGCGTCATGTAAGACTCATGTCGAACTTTTACCGTGTGCGTTCTGCTAAATAAGAACAGTGCGTTCCAAACTTCAAACTAAGTGTTTAATAGGTTATGGGCCCAGACACCCAACAACTGCAAAATATCCACGTAATATTTCGTAAAAAGTGTCCATCGGGTAATTCACAAATCCGTTTTGTGAATTCGCGTTCACGTTAGGAAGCGACGTGATTCACCATTTTTTTTATCGTTAGGTTCAGCAAACATCGTGTGTTTGAAGTTATATAATCCTTGAGACCAAAATAGAAATAATGGCCGAAAAGTTTGACGTAGCTCACGTAAATAAGTTCGACGGCAATAATTATCACCAATGGAAATTTCAAATGAAATGTGCCCTAAGAGCGAATGTGTTTTTGATGTTGCAAAAGGCGCCATAGAAAAGCCGGCAATAGACAAAGAGAAGGAACTACAAAAGTGGAACAAAGATGACGCAATTGCTATGTTTACACTTACTACAGCAATAGAACTATCACAGATCACATAAGTTGAAAATTGTGACTCGTCCAAAGAAATGCTAGAGAAATTAGAATCTATCTTTGAGCAGAAATCAGAAATGAACAAAATGCTAGTCCACGAACGCTTTCATTAGTACAAGATGGACGCCAACGACTCCATTGCTCAGCATATTGCCAAGATAGAAAATGTCACGCGACATGTGAGTGAGACTGGTGAACAACTCAGCAATGTTATTATAATGACTAAAATTCTTCGTAGTCTACCTCCCAAATTTAGAAACTTCAGACAAGCTTGGCTTTCACTAGACGAGGCTAGACAGACAATCCCAAATATGACGGCACGCCTGTTGGATGAAGAGGCTAGTCTCACATCAACTGAACAATCGGAAAGTGCATTTTTATCTTCAACAAATTTGAAAAGCGATTTTAAAAGTTCTAATAATTCTCAAAAGTCCAATCAAAAACAAAGGAATAGATCAGGAAAACCAAGGGTAACTTGCTATAATTGCCAAAGAAAAGGACATTACGCAAGTGACTGTCGTGCACCTAAGAAACCCCGAGAAAACGGACAGAAAAACACTCACAGTGACCGTTCTCAACAGGGTCATTTTTCAGCATTCAGTGCAGAGCAGCAGGATGTTATACTAAAGTCAGCAATCGCCACCGAAGATAATTGGACATTGGACAGCGGTGCTTCTGCACATATGACTAATCGTCGTGATTATTTTTCTAAATTTGAAGAGACTGTAGACAATACGAGTGTCGTGCTTGGAAACAACCAAGGTCTTTCTGTGAAGGGAAGAGGAAGCATTAAAATAAAGAAATTTATCAGAGGTAATTGGTATGACTCCATCATCACAAATGTGTTGTATATTCCTGAACTAAGAAAAAGTCTTTTCTCTGAAGGTGTGATAACTGAAAAAGGGATGAAGATCCTTAAGGAAGATAGATATGCAGAAATTTACGAAAACGGGGAGCTAGTAGCAAGCGCGGTCCGTGAAACCAACAATCTGTATCGAATGTTATTCCGCACAGTGATCCCACATCAAGAAGTAGGCCTAAATTTCACCGCAAGTGGAAGTCTAAAATTGTGGCACGAGAGACTCGGACACATAAATAAGAGAACTCTGCGTGAAATGGTCACCAAAGGCTTGGTCGAAGGTGTAAATATTAATGACCTTGAAGATTTCTTCTGTGAGTCGTGTCAGTATGGTAAACAGCACAGGTTACCATTTTCGCCCTCAAAGCATGCCAAGGCCAAACCAGGCGAACTCATTTACAGTGACGTGTGTGGTCCAATGTCAACACCATCAGTTCAGGGTGCTAAATATTTTGTATTATTTAAGGATGACTGTTCAGGCTATCGTGTTGTATTTTTCATTAAGCACAAAGCGGATGTTGTTGTGTGTTTCAAAGATTTTGCAAACATGATAAAGAATAAATATGAATATTCTATTAAGACCCTACATACTGACAATGGGACAGAATACTGTAATCAGGAAATGAAAGAGTATATGTCAAAACATGGAATTGAGTTTGAAACAACGGCACCTTATACTCCTGAGCAAAATGGTAGAGCCGAACGTGACATGAGAACCATAATGGAAAGTGCACGTTCAATGTTATATGCAAAGGATATGCCAACATATTTATGGGCAGAGGCAGTAAACACAGCTGTTTATATTCTAAACAGGACTCCAACCTCTCAAGCACCAAACTCGACACCCTATGAAATATGGAGTGGAAAAAGGCCTGTAATGTCACATTTAAGAATCTTTGGCAGTGAGGCATACATGCATGTACCAAAGGAACTGCGAAACAAACTGGCGCCAAAGAGCAAGAAACTCATCCTTGTGGGATATGATAGAAACTCAACCAACTATCGTTTGCTGGACCAAAATACACAGAAAATTACAGTCTCAAGAAATGTGATTTTCAATGAAAATTCAAGTAGTTTCATTCCTAAAAGAAACACTGTAGTCCCAGTAGTGATAGAAAACACACATTCTGTTCAAAGAATTCAGCAGGAGGACGCAGGCCCTCAACATTCCGAACAGAACGACGAAGAACCCAGGCACATTAAAGCAAATTACGAGCTGCGACCAAGAGATGTCATCAGGCCTCCCAAACGCTATGAAGCTAACCTAGTGGAAATAGATGTACCTCAGACCTATGAGGAAGCAATGAAGAGTCCTGATGCAGGGCAGTGGACTGAAGCAATCAAAGAAGAACTGGAAGCGCTGGAAAAGAACAACACTTGGGTGCTAGTATCACTACCTCCTGGTAAAAATCCAATAGGTTCAAAATGGGTTTTCAAAGTAAAACGCACCGGAGACGGAAACATTTCACGATATAAATCAAGACTGTGCGCTAAAGGTTTTACACAGAAAGAAGGGGTCGACTACAATGACACATACTCTCCCACAACACGGTATGACTCTATACGAGTCCTACTCACTATCGCAGCTCAACAAAACTATGAGATAATGCAGTTTGATGTGAAAACAGCATTTTTATATGGTGAACTCAAAGAAGATATCTACATGCTTCCACCAGATGGAATCAATATAGACCAAAACCTTGTCTGCAAATTAAGAAAGTCACTATATGGCCTCAAACAATCATCGCGTTGCTGGAACGAAAAGTTTGATGGTTTCCTGAAAATGTTTGGATTCTGCCAAAGTACTGCAGATAAATGTGTTTATCGAGGGGATTTCAATAAATCGAAGGTTCTGCTTGCGTTATATGTTGATGACGGGCTGATCATGGCTGATAACAAAATGGCACTACAACTCGTACTCGATAAACTGAAGACAACCTTCGAAGTCACAATCGGTGAACCAAATTACTTTGTGGGTCTGGAAATAAAACGAAATAATGTGAACGGATCAATATTTCTACATCAGGCCAACTATATCAAACAAATAATCAAGAGATTCAATCTTGAAGACTCCAAGCCAATCAGTGTGCCTGCTGATCCACACACTCACTTGAGTTCAAACATAGGGGAAAATGAAGAAATAAAAGTACCCTATCGAGAAGCTGTTGGCAGCTTAATGTTTGCTGCAATAGTTAGTCGGCCAGACATTATGTACGCAGTTGGAAACGTGAGTAGATATTTGGCAAACTATGGACCAAGTCATTGGAATGCAGTCAAACGCATCTTAAAATATCTAAAAGACACATCCAGCTATGGCATTGAATTCACAAGGAGTGAGAATCCACCCCCATTAATTGGCTTCTCGGACTCTGACTTCGCAAACGATTTGGACACCCGACGCTCCACAACTGGATACCTCTTTCAATTGAGTAATGGTCCTATAACATGGGCTAGTCAACGTCAACAAACCGTTTCCCTTTCCACTACCGAAGCTGAGTACATTGCTGCATCAACTGCGGCCAAAGAAGTCATCTGGCTTAGACGTCTTCTACTTGACATTGGGGAAACAGTGGGAGAGGCCACAGTTCTAGCGGTTGATAATCAGAGTGCAATGCGCCTTGTGCGAAACCCAGAGTTCCACAAGAGAACCAAACACATAGACATACGTTACCACTTCATACGTGAGAAATATGAGAACGGTGAGATTGACATCAAGCATGTACCCTCTGAAGACCAGTTAGCAGATATACTAACCAAACCTCTTCCACGTGATCGTTTTCAGACACTCCGCGGTGCAATTGGAATGACAAGACTTGAGAGCTGATAAATGCTTTTCATTGACATTGATATGTATATAAAGCTGTTTATCATTTTTGTTTTGTTTTTGAAGCTAATTAGTAACTATACTTAAATAAGCCATATTTCTAACCATTTGCAAGACTGTAAACAAGCATTCATTTAGTGGGAGTGTCAAAACATGTTTAAAATATCATGCTTGTTTAGGCCTAACCTCATAACCAACAGTATGAGTGCCCAATAGTGTGGCGCACGAATACATTCATTAAAGCCTCTTTTCTAGCCAGTGTGGTTGGCGTCATGTAACACTCATGTCGAACTTTTACCGTGTGCGTTCTGCTAAATAAGAACAGTGCATTCCAAACTTCAAACTAAGTTTTTAATATTTACATCATTCTTCCTCTTTTTACACACATTTTTGATGTTTTACACCCTTCTTCTTTTTAGACTATTTCTTGATGTTTTACAACCTTCTTTATCTTTTTACACTAATAGTTGATGTTTTACATCCTTCTTCTTCTTTTTATACAAATTTTTGATGTTTTACATCCTTCTTCTTTTTAGAATATTTCTTGATGTTTTACAACCTTCTTTATCATTTTACACTAATAGTTGATGTTTTACATCCTTCTTCCTCTTTTTTACTATTTGTTGATATTTTACATTCTTCTTCTTCTTTTTACATTGTTTGTTGATGTTTTACATCCTTCTTCTTTTTTAACAATTCTTGCTTGAAAGTTTAATATTTCAAGTGTTATAAGTTTAACTGAAAATAATATATTTTCTTTACATGTCTGCCAAATTTTAATTTTATACATTATTTAAAAACAATCCATTTCCTTGAACCCCATTTTTAGATTTTTCATGTTTATGTAGCAATCCCTCTACCATTTTGAAAAATCTAGGCTTTATGACCATAATTTTTTTAACTAAAAAAATTGTATATTTCTTTATAACACTGTTTTTCCTTTTATTTCTTTTATAATGTATTTTCGTTTTTTAGATAAAACCTCAATAGCTATTGTATGTTTACCAATATTTTGATAAGAAATGAAGTATAATTTAATATTACCTGTATTTATTTTAGAATTATATATACTATAAATAATTTTATTTCTTTACAAATCCATTATTTTGTTAAAATTTTTAATTAAAAATAAATTTATAAAATTTCTATTCGGATCTATGTAGCTTATGTAAACATTTTATATATAGTATAATCTCTATGAATACCTAAATAAATTATTAATAACAAATATTAATCCAAACAAATAAATAAATTATGGTATAAAAATACATTAAAGCTTTGTTTAAATGTACAGATATTTCTTTGAAGCTTTTGGCAACGAGCTATCAGATTACAATAAATCGACCTAAATGCTAATACACCTCAATAGCGGTAATATCAGTATTAATTAGTTAAAATATATATTATATACACAGTTAAGACCAATAGTGAATATACATAATTTTACAGGGCCTATATATGCTAAACTAGTTATTTAGTCGTGGTTTTACTATTATCAGATCTATATCAATCAAACTAACAGTTTTTTAACTATATTTTTAAAAAGAGTTTCTTTTTGTAGGTACCTACTTAACTCAAAAGCCCAATCCTCCTTGCGCCTGCATGGCCACTGGATATAAGTTGTATTCATAAAGCAAATATAGTTTATCTCGCTGAGTTGGTAAGAAAGAAACGTCTTACAACCAGTTTGGTATTGGATGACTCCTTTTTATATAAATTTGTATTTGTTACTAACATATTTTCTAACAAACTAATTAAACCATTTAATTGTGTATTTAGATATTATGTAAATCGAAGGCACAGGTTTCTGATAGTATGTGGAATAATATGTTGATTGTGTTCTTAGGACTTACGTGCACTTTGATATTCCAAACGTTTTTTTGTAAGTGTTATTCAACAATCCCTCCTCGTATTGAAGTTTTTATTTTCATTTAATTCTTGTTCTTTAATAATAATTAAAACATCAAACTATGTAATCATGTATTATTATATGTGTTTGCATATTATATTAATTAGCGCCTGCTTATTTTATTGTAGGTATAGACTGTGTAAATAAATTATACACTAGTTGGCCCTACGATGTGTTCCATTTAAAATATGAATTTATCTCAAGCTTTCCCAAGTATGTTCATAAGCTATCTCATATTACTAAATTGCTAACGTTATTTCCGGTATTTCCTAAGGGATTGTTAGTTTGTACGTTCTATAAAAGTAATTGTGAAATAGCAAACAACATATGTGTAGGTCTGTAAGGTTTCGTGCATGAGAACTGACTACTCCTGCTCAAGGAGGTAGTTGTCATACATCAATCTTTTGATACCTGCATGTCCGTCATGTCCAAAACAACTTTCTATATCCATGGAGCAATAGGAATTTAGATATGATAACTTCGGATTATGATGGAGAAATATGATAAAACTAGGATTGTTTTCTACTTCACTTTGATCCCTTCATTAGCTCTCATATATATATAAAAAAAGATAAATAAATATACGGCAAGGCTAATGATGTATATTTAATAGGTGGAAACGATAACCAGGCCTCAAAGTGTAATTGTCGACAATTATGGGCACACCTCTATCTAGCTGTACGATTCCGGTTTTCCTCCTATGATAACTCCTCATACCAGTTATATTTACGCGGAAGCTACAAAAAAATCCTCCTTTATGAACAGATTAAATGTTCTAGGTCTGCCTGGCTATAATGTTTGTGATTTAATTAGTATTACGAAGCGAAAAGATACGAGCTGTCTCATTCCTTCTATATCTGACTTCATGGACCTGGAAAATAAATGAAACAAGTATATACTTTTCAAAACATGGGTTTTTGCAGCTGTAAAAACAAGATGGATGCTGGAGTCAAACTTTCTCTTATTGAACCTGTCGTTGAACCTAAACACCGAGCTAAAATATAGATTTTATATTAAAAAAAATCCCCTTTTGATAGTAACAAAATGAAGGGTCAACGTTAATAATTTACATAACCATATTGTTGTATTTTTTTTAAAAGATTTCTAAAGACTGCGAAATGCTGATTAGCTTGAGATTTTTCTCATTTAATGTAGTACCATACTTCTGTGATGAATACTTCTCTATCTATATTGCCATGGTACTAAAACACTTGATGACCTCTGGCCAGCATATTTACATCAATGGTTAAAAACTAATATTATTTTCGAGTGGGACCTGATCTTATTTATAGGCCTACCGAAAAAACTACTCTTGTTTATGGTCTTATTCGAATGTCTGATTTTGACTATATTTATGGAAGGGATAATTTGATTATTTAATTTATAAGTTTTCGTAGATGTGCTTTGAGCGATATTACACATTAGAATAATCTTACTCGTGATTTGGTACGGTACTTCATATTATATAATTGAGGTTTATTGGATTATCATGAAGGAATTTCATCCTGATACTTGTTGAGTGAATAAACAATGTGAAAGGCGTTCTGATCCACATGAAGTAGATAGATACAATCATAGAACGTATCTACGTATAGTGGCTTTATTCTAAAAATAATTGTTTAGCATTATTAAATCTCCTTCTGAGCTCTGCATTATGCGTATTTATAATATTTTATCTAACTTGTTTTTAGGACTCTCTATGGCAGGTTGATTATAAAATTAACCAACCTAACATAACCTAACCTTCAAATTTATAAGCTAACCTGCATCAGTGGCCGCATGGTCTAGGGCGTAACTCTCGTAATAGTTTAGACTGTCAATGACCGACAGATTGGGTCTAGAATCCCGGTCGGTTGTGCTGAGGGTGGTTTTCCACTCTTCCTCCAGATAAATGAGGGTACACTTCATCTAAATTTAATCTTCCTCATCCCTAACTTAATAGCGTAATTAGTACATATGCGTACAACCTGAACAGTTAGTAAGACGCGATACTAAAACAAATGGTAAAATAATGTAATATTAAGTTTTTTTTAAAATATAATCTTTTTATCATAATAGTGGTTAAAGAAAGACTGAGCTAAACTAATTATATTTTTACTAAACAGACCCCCTCCCCTGCCCTCTCAATGAGGGCAATGGACCTCTCCTTCTAAGATGATAAATACCTCCTCACTATTTATATGTCCTGGTCATTCAGCGGACACAGAATGGCCTTTCGAAATGTCAGCTGGGCTCAGGCTATTTCAAATGCTTAGTGAACTACCGAGCCATGTGTCAATATTCAAGCTGGCCCATCTACTTTATTCTCTTTCAAAATGTACATTTTATGGTTTTCTTTCACTCAATTGAATTGGCCAATAATGGAAGTTATAGTCGATTTACCGTACATTACTATTTAACTTGAGAATTTAAATTCCTCCCACAGCTGAGGGTATTTAAGACTTGTCTGAACGATTACTGTCCTATGAGCACGAGAAGGAATTGGTAAAAATTACCTGAAGTCATCCCCCAATAATAAAACTTTTCTCCTAAATGTAAATAAAAATCAGTATAGCCTATTCTGCAATAAATGATTGGCTGCATCTATTGCAATGCTCGGAGCCATGCTTGAATAATTTCTTGCCGGTAGTTTGGCCTCTGATGACGGCTGCATCTATTGCAATGCTCGGAGCCATGTTTGAATCATTTCTTGCAGGTAGTTTGGCCTCTGATGACGGCTGCATCTATTGCAATGCTCGGAGCCATGCTTGAATCATTTCTTGCCGGTAGTTTGGCCTCTGATGACGGCTGCATCTATTGCAATGCTCGGAGCCATGCTTGAATCATTTCTTGCCGGTAGTTTGGCCTCTGATGACGGTTGCATCTTTCAATGTCATCATCTTGCAGGTTTTTGTTCTGTATTAAACATTAAATACCTGCTGTTGCAAACTGTTTCTTCCTTTTTTATGTCAAACCTCTGTTGAATGATTTGTGTAAGGTGATGTGGAGGCTTCCTCTAGTTAAAATCTTCCCACTTTCTCCATTGTAGGATCAGTATGACTTGTAGATCTCGGAGAGTCAAATGTTTACTATGAGGTCATCAGGGAGTAATATTATCGCATTTCCTTACAAATGTCTCTGTGAAGGTCTAAAATTAAATTTCTCACAGCTTCTTAAGCTAGGTCGATAAACCAAATACACAAACAAAGTCAAATATTTGTTTGAGAGGATATGGCATTTTCACGAAAACAGTCAATGTATCCTTTCACACACATTTATTTTCAGATGCCTTTAAATTGTAGTAGTCATGGAGATGTCTAGATAAATATATTTCTAAATGTAAGAATAAATTAATAATCAAGTTAAAAGCTACCTGTGCGGGTTTTTATTTGCCAAAGAAACACTTTTTTTACTTTCTAATCTTAAGAGCAAGTATTGTGCTTGTACTTGCCTCGGTGGCGTAGTTAGCTAACGCGCTAATTTTGTATTGAGTTAGACTGCCGAGGACAGCGAGATAGAAGTTCAAATATCTGTTGGGAGAACTGGGGTGGTTTTTCCTAAATGGTTTTCCACTCTCCCTCCATACAAATGAGGGTTCACTTCCTCTCAAATCAACTTTCCCCATTCCTAGCCGAATTGCGTAATTAGTAGTTAAGCGTGTATCCCAAACGGGTAGTGAGACACGGTACTAAATAAAAATATTATGATCGTGAAAAAAAATCAATCTCGATATCATGACATTTTTTAAAGTTTTATGTGCACAAGAACCCACAGAAGTAGACCCTACATTTTACCATTCTGTCTGTCCCAATTTTGTCTGTATGTGTGTCCTTGGGCAGGGATCCAAAACGATTTGATGGATTTAGTTCAAACTTAATATTTAGATTTTATAGGACCATAGCACAAATTTTATTTTTATGTTTACCTTAGCACTTCAATTAAGAGTAGTTTATTGATAAATTTTTTTAATTCCAAATATTTCAAAAAATGCCTATAAATATTTAGTTTAAAATGAATATCTATATCTATATGCAATGACAGATATAATAGGTTTTAGGGTAAAAATACTTTGAAGGATAATTTACAGATGAGTGATTTTTCAAATGGCTGTAACGATTTGGTTAAAAATGGGTATCAGAGTAGTGTTTGGCATGAATAATAACTCTGTATAATTTGTTCTGTTTAAAAATGCGATCAAGGGTATTTTACTTACGAGTGATTTTAAGAATTCGAATTATTTTGAAAATGGTTATAACAATTTTTCTTAGCATGTGTATCTGTGGAGTGTTTGACACAATCATGACAAGTAAGGCTGTATACTTGTTTTGGGGTGAAAATTTGGATTTGGGAAGTTTACAGATGATCTTTTTTTTAAATATGAATATTTTAAAAGATGGCTTCAGCTATTTTCTTTTCAAAATTGGTATTGGCAGACTATATTACATATAAATAATAATATATTTTTATTTTTCTAAAATAAATTAATTTAAGGGTAGTTTACTTATAATGAATAAAAGAAAATTTCAATGTTTTGTAAATTGACCTTGAAGATTGGAATCAAAATGGAAATTTGTGAATAGTTTTTTATGATAAATAATAATGATAAGTTTTTGTATTTACAAATAACAAATAAGTTTAGAGTTATTTCAAACTCCTTCCACAGCTGGGACAATTTCATACCATTCTAAACGATCTATTTCCCATGAGCATGCGGATAGGTTGAAACAAATTATCTGAAGACATCTCCAAGCTCTAAAACTATTCTCTTAAGAAAATGGGATATTATTATTCATTCTGAAACAATTGATTGACTGCATCTGTTACATGATTCGGATCTACGTTTACATGATCCAAAATTAGAATTTTGTCCTTTGATTATGGTTACATTATTATATGCCATCCAAAAGCAAGTTTTGGTTTTGCGTTCAAGGTTAAATTAACACAGTTATTGGAAACTAGTGAAATAATACAGCTGGTAAAAGTATGATAGTATTAGGTAAATAAGTGGTTGACATATCGCTTGCTAGGTCTTCACAAGAAGATACTTGGTCCAAAAGGGGGTTAGCTTACTGGGGTGTGTAGGAGGTTACATAATTGTGAGTTACATAACCTGAACTAATCAAAATACATTGTTAGGCTAACCTAAGCTTGTAGATCACGGTAGGAAGGACATACATAGAGTATTGCAGGAGCTAGAACTGTGTACAATATACTGAATAGCAAACCTACCTAAATACAGGGGAGAAGATAACATTAGAATGGACCTGAAACAGATAGGATGTAGTGAGGTAGACTGGATAGCCAGCTCAAGATTGGGATGGATGGTGTATTACTTTGGTAGTGTGGCGATTAACCTTTGAGTTCCTGATGCCAAAGAGTAATGAAGTAAGTGTAAACTACAAATATCTCTATACTATTGCGTCAATATTTGCGACACATCATGGATAGATGTATGAATTAAGTTTATATGGATTATATTAATGATCAATAGACCTGTTGTAACTTTTTCAAGATTCAATTAGAGTGGGCCATATTTATATTGAAAACATGACTATCGCTATTGAAGAGGAATACTCGAATAGTGATTTATCGAATCAATTTAAAGTTATGCCATACATTATCTATCGAATATATTATAGGTAGAGATTTATCATCAGATTTTTTTACATTGTAAGACCAAATTATATATTAGGAAAAACGTTATAAGGGAATTCAATTCGAAGATATTCCCTTTCATTCACATTGCTAGACAAAATTGTATCTGTTGATATTATTTAGTTCTTGTCTCTGATGAGACACATGTAGTTGTCCCGTTTCTGGTCTTTTGTGTTGTTGTGCATGCGCAATTGGTTTTTTCAGTTGCATTTAACAGATTTGTCATGTTTGTTCATGTGTGTGTGATCTCCAGTGTGATTAATTAATTTCGGTATTTATTGAATAAAATTCAATCTCACATGTAAACTCGTTTAATGTCTGATAAAATAAATACCAGCACAGCGAAGAAATAAAAGCTTGTATGCTTGTATTTGAACTGTATTCACTCAAAAGGTCATGGGCCCAGCACGCTTCCATTGTGATGCCATTATATTGTGAAGTGCAAATCAAGAGACATTTTGTTCTTGTCATCGTTACACATTTTTTTGTTCGTGTCATCGGTACGTCTTGTTCGTGTCGTCCGTAGGTGTATATTGCGTCCAATATTTTCTTTTCTCTGCCTGCATTAATAATGGAGAAGGACACATACGATCTCACAAAATTCTATGGCACAAATTTCGCATTGTAGAAATTAATTGTGTTGTTCTTACTTGATGCTCAAAATATGATAAAATGTTTGGAAGGGACAGAAACAGAGACCGACAAAGTAGAAAAACTCGACGCGTGGAATGTATGGAAAAGGTTTAGGTCAGACACAGCATTTATCTTATTGAACTCAGTGGATCGGACCTTTAATGTGAATTTAATAAATTGGAGGATACCAAAAGAGGTCTGGGATGAAATACATTATTTATAAAGAAATGCAAGTGAAGATGCGAAATAAGATTTTTGGCGACAATTTACGATTTTCGGATCAAGAATGGCTTGCATCTCGCGACAAAGCTAGACAAATTTGAAACCATATGTAAGAAGTTTGATGATACAGGTGAAAATCCACCTAATTCAGCTTTGATGTCTAAACTTCTGAGCAGTTTGCCATCAAGATTCTCGACAATTACTATAACAGGGGAGTGCACCACAAAATATGAGCGTAAAAAGGAGAATTTAATCTCGAAGATAATATGCGAGTACAAAAGATTGACATAAATGTAAGAATTATATTCATCACTTTCTCTGCAGGTAAAAGCGCTGCAGCTAAAACCTTACAAACAAAAAAATTGCCATCCTATTATCAAAAGGATATTGATTCCAAGGTCAAGCAGAAGAAAAATTCTAAGAGTATCAAAGAGTTGAAAAGAAAAAATCCTTTTACATAATACAAAAAAATTGTCATTGGTATTGTGAATTTGAAAATCGAATAGCAGATGAAGAAAAGAAACTAATAAAAATGAGCGATGATTCTGTATTTGCATATGTGTGTGACGTTTCAGCTTTCTTGTCAGAAACAACAGACGAGGACAGATCTGTATGGTTGGCAGAGTCGGGTACAAGCCTGCACATTACTTTCCACTGTGATTTTTTCAGTGAACTCAGACCGGTTGGTAAGATAAAGTTAGCTCAAATAGTAAGTGATAAGGTGCTACCTGTAGCAGGTATCGGTACAATATATATTCTTGCAGAAGTGCATGGAAAGCAGGTCAACTGGAAAATGACCAATGTGCTTATAGTTCCGGATCTGAAACGAAATTTATTTTCAGTTGGAGCGATTAATGACAAAAATGTATCATTCCACAGTTATCATAATCACTGCGAGGTCCGAGAAAGAAGTGGTGCCTTATCAGCGAAAGGGGTGCGTCATGGATCGCTGTTCCGAATGCTTTTTGAGGTACAAGTTCCTCCAAAGTGTAATGTTAGAGAAATTAACTCCCTGAAACTGTGGCATGAGAGGTTGGGTCACATTAATGTCAGTTCAATTAATGCAACGGAAAATTTTGATGCAGCCCTTGGTTTAATAATCATAGACAAATCCAATTTCTTCTGGTAAGCGTGTGCTATGTTAACGAATACTCGCAAACCACACCCATCCACCAAGAGACCGAAAGCTGATAATCCCGTTGAAAAGACTCATTCGGATGTCTGTGGTCCAGTTAATGTACAGTCACCAGATGGTTGACAGTATTTATTATTGTGTAAGGTAATGGTGTGCGAAGCTTAGTAAAGCTGAAGCCGGAGATCAAATCTCCTTCGACGTCGACATCTACAATAACCTTCGCATATTCGAAAAATGTCGATGGAATGATAAAACTTCGATCAAACGGTTTAATTCTATCCTACTAAATATTACATATTTCAAAATTTTATTATTTTAAAAACCGTCACTAAATAAAACTTTAACACCAACTGTAATTTAACTACCATAACGTAAGCATAAAACAAAAGCCTGTAAGTAAATATTAATATCGTAACGAAGGGCGCGCGCGACCTGGGAGGTTCGGGGGCCGTTTACACGTGACCGTGTGAACCACGAGTTCTTCTGGGGATAAATAGGTATATTGCAGGTTAAATATGAATTAAAGTACTCACTGATCCCTCAAGGTTTTGATTACTAAAAACACCATTAAAAACATTCACTGAATTAAATACATAGCTAAAAAATTCAACAAATTAAGTAATCAAAGTAATAGTCTGTAAATTAATAAACAAATGAAAACACACAAACATAACTACGCTGAGTCAAATTATAGCTAAACAGTTCAATGAGTTAAGTAATACTAGTAATTGTCTTTAAATTAATAAACAAAAGAAAACACATAAAATATAATTACACTGAATTAATTATAGCCAAGCAGTTCACTAACTCAAGTAACATAAGTAGTTATATGTTAATCAATACACAAATGAAAACACACAAATATAAATACATTAAATCAAGTAGTTAAATATCCCAATATCAGTTTCTTATAATGTTCGTTCACGGTACAGTTTACATAGAATGTTCAAGACACTAACGGTAACCCGCCACTGGTACCTGCGCCATACACACTATACCAACACGCGTCACACGAACACTGGACTCGCTGGTCCACTCCCGGACTCACTGGTTGAGAACCAAGAACTGAGCCCCTCAAGCTATCGCTGACCATGTATATATAGGAGGGGTCCCAGCTAAGGGTCTGGAATCCTCTACTTCTAGAATACTAGGCCAGAAGTAAAAGGACCCAAACCCTTTCAGACGTGTGTCCTGTACTCCCCTTTGTCCCCTCTAATCTTCCAGTCAAGCTAGAAGGTCACTGCCTACCTGCTAGACAAGGAGGGAGACAGAAAGAACAGGGAGCGCAGTTAGGGTAAACAACGAGAGCAAGCCGGTCCCGCTGTTAAACACTAATCTCGTTACAATATATTATATTCACTATCGCCAACATAATTCTGTAAAAAGTTTTTCATAGCTTCTTCGCGTTTAGTAAATAATAGAATTCAATTTTAATAATTTATAAGAGTTTCTTTCCTTTAACATCTTGGAACTCAATAACACAATTTATAATCTCACCTGAAGATGACGCCGACGAGTGTCGAAACATGTAGTAGAAACTGATGTAATGGTGCAGTAATTGGAACGGGGAATTAACACGGATAAGAAAAGTAATTCAATTTTAATTATTTGTATTTTATTTTTGTTTATTCTTTAATTCCAAAATTCACAAGCAACCGATTATTTGCATGACAAATTATTTATATATGTACATCTTCGTCTTCTAGTATTGTTCTTTAATGTAATATGACTCAAAAGTTCCATTTTAAACATGTTTCAAATTTTTAGATTTTATGTAATATTTTAATGAAATATCACAATTGTCATCACAAGATATATAATTTTTTAATTTATTGTAAAAATTTCTTCCAAATACTGTTACCTATGTAAATTGTCATTATATCACATCGAACATTTAGATTCATCATATAAGATTTAAATTATTAAAATTCAATTCTATTATTTATTATATTAATCGTTCCTTATTAACTTTCACAATGTTTTTCAAAAATTCTTCGAGTTTTCTTTACTATTCAAAATGGCTGATACTGAAAGTGGGAAACAAAAACAGAATTTAATTTATAATTATTATCAGAGAAATGCAGATAAAAAGACATGCATATGTAGAGTTTGCAAAACAATGTTATCAACTCCACGATGTAAGTAAAAATTAAAACTTTGTTGATAATTTACTGAGCTTATCAGGCCCACTTTATGAAACAATACATATTTTTTTCAATTCCTATGTGTATAATGTTTTGTAAATGTGAATATTTATTTCAAAGTGTTTCTTATTAGATGTCGATTGTGATCTTATAGATTTTTATAAAGCTTAAAGCTAAATAATAACTAATGCAAGTGCAATATTATAATTTAGGTTGTGTTTATTTTGTTTTCTTGAATATAAATAAATTCAGACATGTCAGCATATGAGTGTGGTGTGCTTTGACTTTTCTGTGTGCCTTTCTTTTGACCTAGATGTACAAACAGGTTGATTTAACAATTAAAAGTAGCGTTAATTGTTACGGGATGAGGTGTGGACCCATTAATTTTCCATAATTAAAAGAAAGAATCTTCATTTGAATGCTAATTAACACAACAATGTGAAACAACATTTTCGAACTAAAACTATATTCACAAAAGATCTATAATACAATAGTGTACAGTAGTTCCATGGCTTCTTTGGCGCCTTCTGACAGCTGCTAAACACATGTTTTTAGCAGATCATATAGTTCGACGTAGGGATACATAATTTTCTCTGATAATTTTTCTAAGCTGTCAGCTCAGCACCAAAGAAAACATGGGGCTACTGTAGTTATATACACCAGAGGCATAGTACACTCTTGCCAACATTAACTTTAAACTAATTAAACCTTATTACACAGGTACCTAAGGTACGATTCACTACATTAAGTTACAACAACAAAAATCCTAAGTAGCTTCGATTTCGTCTTTTATTCGCAAGTTTCAATCTTTGCTTCGACTTCCCTTCGCTTTTAAAAAAATGGCCTTCGTACACCCCTAGTGTAAGGATGAATACTCAGGATACCGCTATGTATTTTTCATCCATCACAAACATGAAGTGTTTGCAAAGTTCAAAGATTACGAAGCTTTTGTGACAAGGCAGACTGGCAACAACATAAAAATTCTACATATACGCCATTCACGGTAGGAATTACTCTCTGGAAGGTCTTGTTTCCTACCGATACCTTACTATATAATAGATTTCTGGTAGGGAAAAAGGCCTTTCAGAAAACGATTCCTGCCGTGAATGGACTTTAGAGACAATGGCATAGAGTACCTGTCAAACGAATTCAACGCTTTTCTGTAAAACAATGGAATTGTTCATGAGCTGTCAACACTGTATGCTCATGAGTAGAATAGTCGGGCTGCGCGTGAAATGCGTACCCTTTGTGAAAGTGCCAGATCTATGTTAATTACCAGAAACCTTCCAGAAGAATTATAGGCTGAATCTTTTCAAACAGCTATGCATGTTAAAGAGGATGTAGTTAAGGGCGCAAAAGATGTGTTTGGATCTTTTATGGTTGGAAACTTAAATAGAGATGTAAAATGGAATGAACAGTTGAAAGAAGCTATAAAAGAAAAGAAAAAAGCATACAAAAGTATGTTTGTTGCAGGGGCGGCTCATCCCTAGGGTGCGAGGGCGCCCCCACCCCCAACCCCACGAACCCCCGGTTCCTTTTAAAATTATTATTCACACTCTCATGACAATTTTATCTTGCCATAATAGTTTCAAGAATAATATGTTTTAGGTTTAAGTAATAGCAGGCAATGTTTTAGAAATGGCATAGTCAGGCGCGCGGCGGTCAGCGCCATGCATCGTGAAAACAAACCTTCCCTCCCCTTCGCCCATTGTCTCCATCCTGCTACGGCAACTAGCCCTGCCTATTCTTAGTGTGAAGGCGCACTAAGGTTGAAAGTTTGTGAGATAATGTGTATAGCGTGAACCAGCAATAGTTATTGTTAGTAATCCTTCATGTTCCTGCATCTTGAGGTTGTCTGTGGCATGTGTGTTTATAATAATATTATGTAAGGTTATTTTAGGATAGTGTTTATTTAAGTCATATGTTTTAATATCTTTTTGTAACTAGGCTTAATATTAATAGTTCAATTCAGGCGCTTAAGACTACACATGTCGCAATATTAATACTGTATCAAAAAAGAGAATTGAAATCATTAGGTAGGCCATGTCCTGAATTCTGTATGGAACAAAGTGAAATGAAGCAAAATTGAGTTTTTAAACGGCAGCTCAAGTCCAAAGAGGCATACAAAAAATGGCTGGATTTGAGGCTGTGATGTGGACAAATCTTTGTACTGTTTCCCGTGTATTTTGTTTTCCCCAGAAACAGTGGGGAATACTTGTGTACAGTATAAAGCGTCAATGATATAAAACATTTAACAGAAAAAATTAAGAAACACGAAGTATCTGTGAATATCATAAATAGTTTCGTTGATATTTATTTGCTAGGCAAAGCAAATATCGTCTAGTCAAGACTCACAATACAGAGAAAACGTTAAAAAACACAATATTCCCGTTTACAAAAATAGCCACATATTAAAAAGGTTTATTTCTTGTGTTAAATTCTCTGGTGTTTTTGAATTACCTCTCAGAGGTTATGACGAATCAGCATCATCTACAAATCCTGGTTTCTACAGAGGTATAATTAATTATTCTGCTGAGATGGATTCTGCAATGCAAGACCATTTAGAATTGGTCACTGTATTCAAAGGAACGTCGAAAATAATACAAAATGACTTGTTAAAGTGCATGCTTAATGTCTGTAGGGAGGAAATAGAATAGCAGATACGAGATTCTGAATTTGTAGCCATAGAATGTGATGAGACAACTGATGTAACGGACCATTGTCAGATGGTATTAGTTTTTAGGTATGTGTTTGAGTGGTTGGCTTGTGAGAGGTTTTGAGGGTTTCTTATTTCTGAAGGTATATGTGCAGAAACTTTAGCAAAATGCATAATAGACCACATTAAACCTCTTCTAGACACTTCAAAAGGAAGATTAATAGCACAGACGTATGACGGTGCTAATGTTATGATTGGCTCTGTTGGAGGTGTAGAGAAACATACCCATTTGCCTATTTTGTACATTGTTACGCTCATCAGCTAAATTTGATATTTGAAAAAGCAACCAGTGCAAACATCAAAGTTCGAGTTTTTTTCTTAAACCTTTCTGCCCTTTCCGCATTTTTTTCGCACTCATCTCTACGATCTGACGTTTCGGAGCAAGTAGTACAAGTCAGACTACCCAGAGTTGCTACAACAAGGTGGAACTACAACATTCGAACTGTTAAAGTTGTGTACGAAAATAGAGATAAGTTGGAGGAATGCTTCGAAGTTCTTGAGGAAAAGTGCACAAACAAACTTACTGTTAACGAGGCGAGTAGCCACAGAAGGGCTTTTGAAGACCCACATTTCATTTTCTGGCTAATACTTTTCCACAAAATGTTACCTCACGTGGATATATTGTACCAACAACTACAAACCAGGAACAGAGACAGTGTAATGTGGCAAAATGACATTTGAATTTTTGAAAATGAAATGCAGAAAGAGAGGGGGCAAGTTAATGAAATAGAGAAACAAATAAACGAAGAGTTCCTTGAACAACCAAGAGTAAGGAAAAGTAATGTTGAGTGTAGCAGTAGAGTGGAGGATGCAAAAGAAGTGTGTGATATCATTACAACTCATGTAAAAGACAAATTCGCTTTTACTGGTCATTTGGATTCAGTTTATTTGTTATGTAATAAGTCGTTTCCTCAATTTTCTATTTGCTTTCCAGAAGAAAAACTCACGCGAGTAATCCAACACTACCCTTTCTTAGAAAAAGAAAACTCCGGTCTGAATTGGGACTATTACTTTGACATTAAAGGAGCAATACAACTATTGAACTTCTTGGAGAAAAATAACATTATTTCAGTTTTCAGTCTGATGAATATGAACGTTACTTCTCAACACTGAAAAGAATAAAGATTTCCTAAGGAATACAACAACAAATGACAGACTGAATGCTCTAGTGATGGTAGCTATCAACAAGGAACTTATCACACAAATGAAGGACTTTGACGACAGAGTTATGGAAAAGTTCATTGACTTAAAGGAGAGGCGTATGGAACTTCGTATATAAATAATTTCTTTGTTTATTGCATACTATGTCACTTCTCGCAAGTGTAAATAATGTAACTATTGTGTATCCTACATATTAATGTTGTGATATTGTAAGGATATTGAACATTCATACCTATATATGTATGCACATTACACAGCCGCAGGTGTTCTACAACACATCCACGTTCTTTGGGTTGTTTTTTTTATCTTTGCATGATAATAATTTTTGAGTTTAAATAATTGAATATTTAACTAAATATATTCCAAAATTTACGTTTACTTTTAAATGTATTATTTATAAATAATTAGTAAACTAAACAAGCCGCGCCCTCCTTCTTCTAAAGTGACAAACCGCCACTTGATTGCTGTAAATAGTGAAACAGAACGTAAGAGGTTGTGGGAGATACTATACAAAGATAAAAGGATGAATGCAAAGAAAGTAGTAAAGGAGAGTAAAGAGCAAATGATTATTTTTTTTTAAAGAACGATTTTGAAGGAAATAAGAAACTGTTTAGGAAGTGGGTAAAGAGAACGTGTGCAAGGAAAGACCTATGGTATTCAGAATGAACGTAGTGATATGATCTGGAATATAAAACGGTACAAGAGAGTGATGGAAGGAGCATTTTTAGCAATTTTATGGCAAAAACATATATAAAGTAGCAGAAAATGAGGAAAATAATACGATGAGTTAAAGGATTAACGAAGATGAAATATTACAATCTATGAAAGTATTAAAGAACGGCACGGTTGTGGGAGTAGATGCGATCACAAGTGAAATACTTAAGTGGGGGGTCATGGTACTACTTGCTATGTTGTGTGAGTTGTTCAATGTGTGTACTGGAATTTTGAATGGTCCTAGGGACTGGAAGTATGATGACATTGTTCTTTTGTGCAAGGTAAAGGTACTATGGGTTAATGTAAGAATTGAAGGGCAATTGGTTGGTTGACTATTCCAGGTAAAGTTTTTGGGATAGTTTATTGAGAGGGTGTGTAAAAAAACTTCGGGCAAGATTATGGGTGTGCAATGGGGTTTCATACCAAGTAGAGGTTGCCTGGACCAGATATTTGCACTGTAACAAGTGATTGGGGAATGTATGGAATAAAGGAAGAAAGTTTATTGTTCATTCGTTGATTTGGAGAAAGCGCGTGATTTGGTGTATAGGAGTATGTTACGGAATGTTTTAGTGAGTATGTTGTTTATGGCAGTGTATGATGAAAATAGACCGTGAGTTAGTTAAGATGGAGATTTGAGCGAATGGTCTGACACTAAACAGGATGTTAGAAGAGGTTGTGTTATGTCTCCAGGGTTGTTTAATCTATTCATGGATAAGTATATGAGGGATGCTTGTGAGGACGTGGTTGGTGCACAATTGGACAATGTGAACGTGAGAGTGCTGTTATATCCAGATGATATCATATTAATGACTGTGAGTGAAAATGGCATGCATAATGTGTTAAATCGTTTGAATGTGGTGACTGGCAGAAATGTATCTTCATATAAATGTATCTAAAATTAAGGTGATAGTTTTTGATAAGGCAGATTAGGAAATGATTATCAGATTAGTACAAATGGAAAACTATTAGAACAAGTGAATGATTTTCTGTACATGGGCAGAATGTTCTATTAAAAAAATAAAGATATTTTACTAAAACGAAATATAGGCGAATGTATATCGAAGAATAGTTGAATGTATTTGGACTATTGAAAATATTGAAGTAGTACCAAAAAGGCAAAAAATGACAGTTAACAAAAGTGTATTAACATCAACATTGTTTTATGGATGGAAACAGTAGGACATAATCAGTAATAAATGGGTGCTGAAGGTGTGTGGTTCGAAAGGAAATCCAATAGTTAGATGTTAAAGAAGCATGTTACGCTGGTTTGGGCATGTTGAGAGGATGGCTGTAGTTCGTGGGACGAAGCAGATATATGTAGGAAGAGTGTGTGGATAAAAAGGAATGTGTAGACAATGTAAGACGTGGCTAAATGTTGTAGACGATTGTGTGAAAAAAGAAACATTAAGAGTTTTAAGAATGAAAAAGCTTTCATGACTCAGTGTATGGGTGTTGTTGAAACGAAGGGAGTATGCATCATAGGAAGGTGTGGAGAGAATTAGTGAGTATGGATTAAGTACGAAGTTGTTGTTTTTAAATACGGATATGATAAGACTTGTGAAAAGATTAAAACATCCTTTAACTTTGCCATAGCTTGGTTGGTCTGCTAGGTCCATACGAATGTGTAATCATTCCTTAAAAGTTTGGTTAAAGGTTTAGCTACCTTAGCATGATTCAATACAAATTGTCGATAAAAATTTCTTAGTCCTTAAAATGATTTAGCTCTTTGACACTCATAGGTAGTGGAAAATTCTTAACTGCTTCAATTATTCATGGGTCTGTCTTAACACCCTCGGAAGATTTTAGAGGCCCCAAATATTCAGTACTACTGTTTTCGAAGTGACGCCTCCCTAGTGTAAAGGATAGTTTTTTCTCCTTCTAGCCTTTCTAACGTTTTTCTAAGCGCACTATAAGTGACTCAAAATCTTTTGAAAACACTATTATGTGATCCTAACAGGTTAGTACTTGTTTTGGGTTAAGACCTCTTAAAACAGCCTCCAATAATCGTTGAAACGTAGTTGGTATATTCTGAAGACCAAATGGAGGTCTCAATTATTTATAGACCCCGGTTGGTGTGATAAAAGATGTTTTGGGTTGATTCTTTTGAATCACCATAGCGTAGTAACCACTAGTTAAATCCAAACCGGTAAAAAACTTACATTCTCCTAATCTATCTATGCTCTCTAATATATTTGGTAAGGATATATTTCTGGCGTTGTGACTTTATCAAGTGCTTTGTAGGCAACTAAAAAAAGAAACTTCTGTTCTCCACTGGAAGTTTTCTTTTTAAATATCACTATTGGTGATGTCCATAGTTGGTCTTTTGGCTCCCTTGGTACTATAAACCCCGAAGATAGTGGTTTGTCAATCATATCCTCTACTAATGCTTGTTGGATAAATGATATACAATAAGCTTTCTGAGTGAGAGGCTTAGCATTATCAGTATGGATCGCATGCTAGACAATGGCTGTTACTGGAACTTTATTCTCGAAAAACATCCTGTAATTTTCTCAAAACTGGTTCAAGTTTCTTCCTTTGTTGGCAATAAGATGAACTAATTTCTCGGATACATCAATATTTCTCTAGCGGGTTTCATGACAGACATCTTTACATTTCTTCCACCCCCGTGATTACGTACGTGGTTTCTTGTGGCTTTCTTCGGAACTGAGAGTCTCTGGTCGAGTTATACACGTTTCCTTCAAAATTTGACACCCAAACAGTTTTTATAATGTCGCTTTCCTCCAATATATGCAAATTGGCTATCTTATGTTTATTGGATATGTCTCCTTACCACGCCCTTGTTTACTCAATCCTATTCCTAGTTGACCTTGTGCTAATGAGCTTTTACTTATACTTTGTTGCACGTGAACCTGTTGATTGTTTAAAAAGTCATCCGCAAACAATGGTTCGACTAAATAAATACAAATTCTGCCCTTAATCTCCTGTGGCAACTTTACTTCAACACTTCTTTATATCTGGATTCAGACTCTCACCAACAGTCAAACATAATTATAGGAGCTCGAACAGTTTCCATAGCACAGACAAGGTTAAGTACTCCTTCATTTATAGAAATATTAGTTTTACAGTGTCCGTATTAAAGACTTCATTTAGGTCATACGTAACATCCCCTAATCGTAACATCTGCTTTAATACATTTATCATTGTTGAGTGGTAAGTTAGAAGTCAAGGTCTAATATGCCATCATAATTTGAGTTGATCCGACATTCCTCAACTTGAAATATAGCCCGATAGGCTCTTCGCCCTATCTCTAACTCAATTTATGTTTCTCCCAAGTTCTGCATCTTGAGACCCGATAAAGTCGAAATCTCAAATTTCTGTTTGGAAATCTTCATGAATTCTACACTTTTCCTCCACATAACTGAAATTGGTGCCCCCCATGTCCATTAAAAAAATGATATTTTCTCCTTTGATAAGTACCCGCTAGTACTAACTCCCTGGTCGCTCAATCCTTATATACTGACAGTATAGACACAACTTTCACTGAGGATCGTAGTTCATAGCTCCAACGAGCCAGTTCTTATTTGTAGGATGGTTATTCTTCGCTGAACATTGGTTTGAAAAATGTCCAATCGTGCCACACCGATAGCATGACTTCCCTGTCAATGTATGCGACTGTAGCATCCCCTTTGTATATCTACAATCACTCATTACGTGACCTTGTTTTTTAAAAACTAAAACATTTCCCCTATCTAATGTAAATATCTTCTGCGAGTATTTTATTTTCTCTCTTGAGGTCGATGGTCCAATTCGATCACTTCTATAGCAGCTTCTACGGCTTCCTTAAAAGTTGTTGGCTTTTCTAAACAAGTGAATCTCCCTACTTCGCAAAAAAAAAGTTCAAAAAGGAAATTAGGGCTCTTTGGTCAATTAAAAAATATATTTTTTTCGTTCCAAACAGTATACTCTCCTAGTTCATTTATGTTGCTGTTAATCTTCTTAATCCTGCCAATGAAACTCTCTACACTCTCTCCTTGAACGTGCTTAATTTGGGGTAGTTCTTATCTGAAAAAATACTTGTTTGCTTCTTCCTGAACCTATCTATTAAGGCTCACTTCCGTACCTCAAAATTATTAGTTTCTATGCAAATTGGGTCCAAAATCACAGATTCTAAAGCTTCTCCGCTTAAACGTAATTTAGTTACAACCTGTAGTTCTAAATCTTTTCAATTTTATAATACAAAGGCTTGACTTGTCTTCTCAAAAAACACCAAAATAATATCTTCTGAACTACCTTGGAACAATGGGGTGGTCGCCATAAGTGAAACATTCCTAAGAGGTGGTATAGGTTCAATATCAATCCTATTCTTCTGAAAAGCTTTAAAATTATTATATTTTCTTAACCTTCTCTTGATCCCTTGCTAACTGAACAATAGCAGTTTTCATTTCGACCTTTACCCTCATAATCTCAACTAAGGCCATAATTATTGTCTCTAAGAATTCCTGCCATAAGTTGTTCACTGATCTCCTCTGAAACTAGTGGTGTACTGCCACTGGTTTGGACTTCCTCCTCTGTATCCTGGATGTTGAGTCCCCGTGTCACCAAGCACGTCAAGGTCATTGTGAAGGGCGTCACGGTTGCCCTAAAAGTAGCCTTTATTTATTTTCGTATTAAAACCCTAATTATCCGCTTCTGACATAATTTGTCGTGACCTAACCCCCTAACCCCGTGAGCTCGATTTATCAGGATAGCTTGCAGGAGGGGTTAGGTTACAGGCACGGTAATTGTGTGCGTTCGAAATAATATGTAGGCTTACGGATTTTAGTTTATTAGAAGTTACTAAAAGATAAAATGTGATGTTAAATGAAAGATAAATAAATAACTAAAAACTGAATGCGCACACTCGTGGAATAACTGGTTTAAGCCATGGAAACTTAGACAGATAGAATTGACTGACGCTGCACGTGACACGTACAGAACTCGAGCTCGGAACCCTGGACTGGATGGATGCCCTCTAAGTACAAGTGCTACTGATGACCCTAAGATGTAGTCTGATATGGTGTCTGGTGGCGAAACTGCTTGAGATATCGATGGAATTGTGACAGCCCGTTGCCAAAGAATAAAAGTCTTTTATAACCCGCAATGACCCCTTTCCTGGCCAACTAGTTTAATTATTGTTATGAATTGTCAGCGTTGTCTTTTAATTGATAACCGTTTGGGGTATATTCTTATATAGGGCTATTAAATATGCTAATGGTTTTATGGATCATGAAAGCTATATTTAGAGAAAGTGTACCCACATTTCCGTTTATGGAGAGTGGAAAACCATTTTTGATAAGACCCCCTTAGGACCCCGACCTAAATTTGAAACTCAATATCCCTCTAATCGGCAATCTACTCTACTTATTCACGTTCACAATAATAGATTACGTTGCACTCTATCAATTTAATTTTCAAACTATTCAAATTCTCAGATCGACAAATAATAGTTCCATATAAACTTTCACAATAATTCAGTTTTATAATAGTAAAGATATAATATAAAGTCTTTGAAAGTATACCCACAACTTTAGCACACAGAAAATTAATGATGGATACATCTATTAAGAAAAACATAATAAATGATCACTCTTGTTTACGTTTCCTTTGTAAACATGAACAAAATAAAATAATTAGATTTCCTATTTTAAAGATACAAGTACAAATAAATTTGGTTCACTAATAAATACAAATATGTTCAGCTCAAATAGGGACTGTAGCATTGTTGCTTTGCTTGATCATGCGCTTAATGTATCTTTTTGTATCCAACATAAATAATTTAAACTCCATTGGTAATGTGAATTGGTGTATTTTAATCAATAATATCCTATGTTGTGTCTTTTTTTATATCTTCAAGAAAATGTAATTTGCGTGGATGATTATTATTGTGTATTTGAAATAACAGGTATATGTCCAGTATAAAATGCATTTATCGAACACTAGAATAATACAGCTCTATTTATTTGATAGGCCACTGCACATCAGAGAGCAAAGACAAAACAAATTGGTCCCAGAGCCGATTCACATAGCTTGATACAAAACTCCCCTCCTCCTTGTTTGAGAACACAATCATGCACATATCCCGGGGATCTTCTAGTCTTGTTGGCTCCAAACTTAGAAGGCTCTGGATCGTTTTTAAAGGTGTATGTATCTTTTGGCAAACCCTAGAGTTAAAGGATTTTTTAGTTGGTCCTGCTTCAACTTCAAATTGCTGAGGCTTGCTTGTCTCAAGAGAACCGGGATATGACACTATTGATTGCTTATAAATGACAGGTAGTTCGAGGTTCATCACAGATCCATCCGGCTTCGCGCTCATCAGTTTCCTGGGTTGAAACAAAAACTCTTCCCCATCTGGATGATGTAATGATATGCCGCCATTGTTCAATTGTATTTTTACGAAACTGGACCAACACATTTTTCGACTCTACTCTTCCTTTAATGCATTTCGGTATTGCACGTTATTATTTCTAAATATACTGGTTCTTCTTCCTCAAATTAAAGTAGTTTCTTGACGCTTTCTTTTCTATCGTATTCTGTGCCATCGGATAATATGGTTGCGTTTAATCCAAAACTGTTCGCAACTTCCATCCCAACAGTAGTTCCATCAGTGTTTTCTCAGTTCTTGCGTGAAATGTTGTGTGCTGTTGAAAAAGCGCGCGTACCTGGAGTTTGATGTCCCCTTTCATCAATATGGTTAAAGCCTCGTTATTAATTTGTACCTAGCCTTCTGATTGACTATAACTTAAGGGATAGTATTGAGAAATAGTCCTGAATTTAATTAGATTGTATTTATAAAATTCCTGAATTTTATTTAGTAAATGATCATCCATTGTCTGATACAATAATATCTGGAATTCCGACTCTAGCTAACATTCCTTTGATGCTCTTAATGACTTCACTCGATGCAATAGAATGTACTAATCCAACATCGAGCCATTTGGACATTGATATGGCCAAGATTAAGTAAGTGTTGCAAAATCAATGTAAAGCAATAAGCATGATTTGTCTTGGTGTTTTCAGTGGATTGCTCTGGCACTGATATTAACTTTCACATATCATCTTACATTATTTGATGCCCCTGTCAATATTTGGCCACCACGTGTATCTCCTAATTCAGGCCTTTATTTAAACAACTCCCCAATGATTCTCATGAAGAAACATCACGAAGGTTCTTTTGCTTCTCCTGGTGCGATCAATCGCTTTCACTAATGCACGATGTTCTTGTAAATGAATATATGTCTTTCTTTCCTTTATAAAGCTTGTACTTCTCATCCACTTTAGTATTTGGCCACCCATGTCACATCCAATATATGACTTATATTAGTACCCTAGCATTACTGGTCATTTTATTTAGTTCTTGCACCGCTATTGGTCACTTGGTGGATTCCAACAGTAATAGTATACAACCCGTAGGAGATTCTTCTTCGACTTCTACTCCTCGTTGAGATAATCTGTTTATATAATCTACATTGTTATTCTCAGATCTTTTACTGAACTCGTGTTCATTATCGTAGGCACTGAGAATAAGACACCTACGAAACATCCGTGGTGATATGATTGCTGTGCAGGGATTATTTGAATAAAATAGACCTAACATAGTCTTATAGTTGAGCGTGATGATCCCTTTCCATCCTGCCACCTACTGATGAAATATTTTTATCTCTTCAATCACTGCTGATGCTTTCTTGTCGATCTTGCATAATTTCTCTCGCGGGTTTGAACTATATACAACCAGTAAGCAATGGGTTTCTCCCCCTCATATTCTTAGTGCACTAGGGACAATCCGACCCCATGTGGTTACGAATCAAAATGTACTGGTTATATTATGTTCCTCACTATAGTGAGTAAATACAACATAATGATTTAAGTAAGATTTTGATTCTTTACAGGATTTTTAAGCTCAGCAATCTACTTCCATGACATTCCTTTGGTTTGTAGTCAGTGTTGTGTCTCGACTATAGTCATTTGTTAGGTAAAACTCCGTTGTAGAAGTTTACCAAAATAACAAATAATTATAATTATTATAAGATAATAGGTTATGGCACTTATATGATTGTTTTAAATCTTGTTTCTGTCAGTATCACTTCTACTACATTTATCCGGAACTTAAGGAATTCAATTTCAGATAAGCTAATTTTGCATTTATATCTTTTAGCTGTAAATTTGGCCTTTTAAAATCTCCCCAGCACTTGTTTCAGTCACTCATTATTTAGATTATTATTATTTCCTAAAACTATAAAGTATAATTTAATCCAAAAATTAGTTTACTCCTAGATTTACAGCAAAAATCGACAGTAACGCAGACTACTATTTGGCATTTCTATAGTATCGGGATTTTGTAATAACTTATCAGTTCCTTGTATTGCGAATATACAATTCACTAAATAAAGATCTCCAGCTTCCTCCCCTGTAATACAGCTTTTATGTTACTCCCTTCTTCTAACTTTATTAAGCTGCTATCTAACATTAACTTTTATTCTTAAAACACACTACCTGAATGTGATTATTCATCTTAATAAAAAGTAACATTACGTCTTTAATCTTCATGTAGGGCCGTTATGAGCTTCATCACAGTGGTAAGAGAAATTGAACATTCTTTGTTCGTTTTGATTGTAGTCTTCCTTAAAATTTTCAGTATTGTGGTTTCGACAAAAGTTCCTATGTCTTAGACATTTTCCCTGGCCATTTATCCCAATAAAACTATCCATACGCTCTGTCAAAGCTCGGTTAGGTGCTGGTCAACAAATGCATAATATACTTTCTTCCTTACTGCCATACATTTCGCATTCACTGGTTACAATGCAAATATCTAGTCCATCCAACCTCTAACTGGCATTAAACTACTTAGTCCACTCCAAACCATATCAGAATTTTTTACACGTACCCTATCAATTAGGACTATCCCAAAAACTTTACCTGGAATACTTAACAAACTAGTTGCCCTATAATTATTTAGTTCGCTCTTACTGCCTTTACTTTGTAGAAAGGAACCGTTAAAACCTTCTTACAGTTATTAGGAACATTCGAAATCCCAGCACACACTTTGGACAACTCACATAATTTTACAAAGAGTACCATTGCACCCACATTTAAGCATTACACTTGTGATACCATCTACGGCCACAGCTTTGCCAGTCTTTAACACTTTCATAGCTCTTAACACCCCAGGATCGTTAAACTTTCACTCTATGGTTCTTATTTTCTGCTGCTTTTATATAAGTATTCGCCATACAATGTCTCTAATTCTCTCAATGTCATGAGTCTCTCGCACTTCTTTTTTATTTATCTTTACCCACTTCCAGAACAGTTTAAAATTTCCTTCAAAATTATTCCAGATTTTTTCTAAGCTTGCGTGAACCTAGAAATTTGGATTCAAATTCGATGTGTCAAGCACAAAATTTGAATCTATTTTTACTTACCTAACAGATTAACATTATTAGACCGTGAACCATTTTTGGGGTGGAGCTAGGAGAGAAATTGACTTTAGTCCAGTCGTAAAGGAATTACATGGCAGCCACTTATTTGTGAAAGTAAAAATTTTGGAATATGATATTAAAAAATCATGTGATCTTTATTTGATTTTATACTTTTTGATATAGTTACTATTTATTACATTTAAAAAAATATTCTAAAATACTTATTGACATTTTTAAAAATATGTTATTATTGGATTGAATTCGGAAACTTAGCATTGTAGGAAATTCAGCACGAATTCGATTTGAAAATACATCAAAGTGAGGCAAAAACTAATTAATCGATTCAAATATTAAACTATTTTTAAAATAAAAAATAATAATTGATTCTATTTTGATTAAGCATGGGATACGATTAGGAACTGATTCGATCAAATAAATTAATTATCATAATAATTCAGAATAAACCAGAACATTTTTGTAGCTATGATATTAGATTAAGATTCGATTCGAGTAAGTTAATTAAGATTCGGATACGATTCAAAATCGAAAACATAGGATTCTCACAGGTTTATTTTTTATTATCATTCTTTTAATATCATTTGTCCTTTACTTTTCTCTACTACTTTCTTTGCATTCATGTTTTTCTATTTGTATATGTCCCACAACCAATTACGTTCTGTTTCCCTAATCACAGAAATCATTCGTTTGCAAGTTTCTTGTTTTATTTATCTCACAGCTTCTTACACCTGTTTATTATACTACGCATCTCTTTTTAAGTCCTCCCCGCCCCCCTTGCAACTACATACACACACATACACACACATTTCACGCACTCAACTATGGAACTTTCTATAGTTAGCACTTATTTCGACACCTCATTTATGTTTTAAACCGTTATTTTATTTAAATGATAACTGCACAAAAGAAAACACGGACCAATAACTTTGGCGTGAATAGCTACAAGATTGGGTGCACAGATAATAATTAATTATTTGAATACGTTATTCCTAAGACCGCTTCGTATACCTTTATACATATAACATAACAGTAGTTGATTAGCACGCTTTATAAATCCAAAATCGATAATTAAATAGCCCAATTTTTAAGTTAATAATGTATTTGGATAAATTATTTGTACCTATCTTTGTTGAACAGATTCATAATGCCTAAAAACAAAGAGGGAAACATATCCGATGACGACGTGGTCATATCGGGAATGGCGGGTGTATTCCCTGAGGCACTTAACGTTAATGAACTCAAAGAAAAACTTTTCAACAATTCTGAGTTTATAAAGGTTAGAGAAGATGCGAATTGGAATATAGGTAAGCGCCATTTTGATCTTCAGCTATGTAACTTAAGTAAAAATATTAACCGTTGATTAATAGTTTGAGGGTAGTGAACCCTTATTCCCTAAGTAACATATTTTAGAAAAAAATATCTACTCTGTAGATATACGTAAATGGTAGTTGTTTAGTATCAAAAATTGCATCGAAAATAAAGTCAGGCATGTCTTATGACCAATTTTTTATAATTTAGTTGTAAGGGTTCATTTTTCTGTCATAAAAGATAAAAGGTTTTAAGAACTCTTTTGATTAAACCATTCGTAAATTAATTTCAATACTTTAATGTGTTTTGATAATAAAACCATATTGTTTAAAATAAATAGTTGTAACAGTATAAATATTCGAAACAAACAATAAATTCTCAACTAGATATTTTACTATGTTTCGAAATTTTAATAAGCATTATGAATAGTGTTTATAACATAATATAATGTTAAAAAATATAGGACAAGTGATTGTATGTTTTGTCTAGAAATACTTTAAATTATTTCTCAGTGCTTGATGATCTCTGGATTATTGTAGACTATAGCACGGCTCTTAAAGAAAAGAATAACTATTATTTATGGTTGTCTCACTTTGACATGTTTTCATAAAGGGTTGCAAAACTCATAGGTTTCTTGAAACTTTCGTAAGAAGAATTAGTGGGGAAATTCCTATTACAAAGTTATATATATTTACGAATTTTAATATTAACAGCAGACATAGTCTATAATGTAAATTTAATTTAGTTTATATAATAAGAAGCCATATAAAATATTTGCCCTCTCATTGCCTATTTTATCTCAATTCTAAATCTTAAGTCAGACATTATCATAGATTCATGGCGTATTCGAGTGGTTTTGAAATGTTAGCTATTTGGAAACTTGCAATTTTTTCCAGGAACCTAAAATGGTTTTTACTAATTTGTATGTGTTGTATAGTTTATATTTCCCATTAATTTTATATAATTAAGTTTTTAGTATTCAGTTGAGATAACATAAATTTTTATATTTAAAGAAAATTTGGAAATTCCAAGTCATCTCGGAACTATATCAAGACATAATAAATTTGATGCATCCTTTTTTGGGGTTCATAAAAAACAATGCAATTCTTTGGATTCCCTTTTGAGACAAATTTTGGAGAGATCATTTGAAGCAGTCGTGGATGCAGGTAAATATGAATTATGAATGTTATATACTTTATTATTTCAGCAACCAGCAAAATATGTGGTTTTCCACTAAGTTAAGAGTTTTAAATCAATGTAAATATAAAAAATACTCTCCTATATTAGAAAACTGCTTTTATAACATCCTTTGTGAAAGAATGAATTCGTGTGCATGTGACCTTAATTAAAATTCTACCTTTGTTTAAAACCCGCATACTGATATGACTTGTAAATCTAGTTTATAACAATAGGTTCAAGCCATGAGGTTTTTCAAATCAACATAAGTCCGTAAGCAATGACTGTCAGTTTGTGAGCCTCTAAGAATAACATGATTATTTTAAAACAACGACTGTATATACACGTACGTTTATAATTGTAGACAGTAACATACTTTTTTCCCCATCTAGGTTTTGTACCTTCCTGATCTATAACTATATTTATTCACGCCGATTTAATTATATGAAAAACGTATATTTGTGGATAAATAGTAAGAAATTATTTAGTATAATACAACCGGCCTGTATTCAAACCCCGACCTTTTACGCTACTGGCAATCCAGACTAGATCAGAACACAATTTACTACGTGTAACAGCGATCTGGGTGTACTTAGTAAATGCTTTGAGCATTTTTTAAATAGATAATTTGTATTAATATTATATTTTTTAAATAAGACTTTTAAATAAATGTAAACAAAAGTTTCGTAAAACAAATTGTTCAAGTTTGGACTTTAATTTTTAAAGTGGAATAAAGTGGATTTTAGTAAATACAAAACTTTCAAAACAAATAAAAATAATAAACTGAACATTAAAAAAACTGAAATCCTAATAATAGTAAACCTATGGATTGATTAAAACATTGATTGAAGAGTATAATAACATAGATTACATGAAAAGTCCTTTCTATAACTCTCTTATTTAAAATGTATGTGATGTAATTAATATATAGCGAGGTTTAAGGTTGTTTTCTTACTTTACAGTTATTTTAAAATTATATAATAGTTTATCAATAAACATATATTAACAATATAAATTTCTTATTTTAAAATTTACTTACTATAACTTTATTTGTGGCATTAAATATTTTATTAATCATTCCTATAAATATATATTAGCTTTTTATGTAAATGTTCACAAACGCATGAAGCACTCGATTTGTCTGTTTATAATATATTGAATAGTGTACTATTTATACTGCACTTATGAATGAATGAAAATAGATAATTTGGTGAAACGGGAGACCAATACGGATAGAGATTTGTTCGGGTGTATTGAGAGAGTGTTGATTTGGTTTACTAAGCATTGTTGTGACAAAGTTGTTGAAGTATTGTATAAAATATTGTTGAAGTGTAGACCCTTAGATTGTCAAAATAATTATTTATAAATCTGGTCATCGGACTTCATATGAAAAATAAGTTAAATATTTTCATTTCTTTAACACTGTAGTTTCAAAGAAAACTCCTTTGTACGCTAGCTATAAAAATGTAATAGTCAAACTTACTCAAAGTATGGAAATATTTCACCTAAAATCAGCATTAATTTAGGGTTTATAGGAGGAAAGATATTTATGGGTGATAGAAGATTGAGAGCAGAGTAGATGTTTTCCTTATATTACCAACGCGAATTGTCTAATTCATATTTTTGTAAGTAAGTATGACTGGAAGTTCTGGCAAAGTATGGCCCGCGGGTGACAGACGGCCCGCGACGTCAATTTGTGCAGCAGGCAGGATTTTGGGCAGTTGCATACATCCCATTAACGATAACAGTTTGAGTAATTATCAAACAATATTTAGGTAGGTTAAGAAGCAACATGAGTCATATAATATTTAAATTTATTTGATATGGATATTAGATTTTATTTGCTACTTTCTTTGTGTACCAAAGTCATCTATTTATATGACTAATAAATCTATTTTTGTGTGACAATAAAGTTCATTATTTAGTAAAGTTATATTTTTGTTACATGTGGGCCCATTAGAGAAAAGTTTGCCCAACTCTGGTCTATATTGATAATCTACTACCTATAAACATCTCCGTACCCAAAAATAGAAGGTAAAAAATATGTCTTTAACCCATATCCGTCTCCTCAAAGCAACAATAAAATGAAATATCAATAACAGTGGTTGATATGTATAAATAGCTAAAATTAAATGGACACCCTTTAATTACTGATATCATTACCCTTGTTCACGAAAAAGTTTGAAAAAATTAATTTTCAATGAATGGCGTCAATTTATTATTTAAGGGGCATTCTCAAATTGAGGTACAAATAGGAAATCCAAAAATAAATAAAATAACATTTCAGGAAAAGGATAGTGTATTGCCTGACTGCACAAAATTTACTAAAGAGGTAAGTAATACCAGCAGAGATTGATTTTAGAATTTTCTCGGGTATTTTAGTTTTACCAAAGTAGTTACCCATAATCCATCACGTCGCTAACGCTGTTTCAGACTCACATAAATAAATTATAATCTGTGAAATCTAAATAAAGTATGTATTTTTACTAAGTACACCATAATTTTTAACATTAATATGAAAAATGACATATTTTTCTTAATTTATTGGAGTTAATGTTTTGTAAGTGAATAATTATACAAAATTCATAGGTTAGAGAAGTTAAATTTTCCAAAATCCAAAGAAAATAAAGTTTTAAATTTCTCGTTTTCTATTAATGTTCTCAATATTTTAAATGTTGTTAATAGTTAATAAAAAAAAAATTACTAAGACTGTTATGAGTGATTTTACCGCCGTTAGCGAAGTGATGTTTTAGCGTACTTTAGAGTTCCAAAACCATGTTATAAGTATAAAGCGGCAGACAAACATTGAAGTTAGTTCTTGCCTCCATTTACGTTCAACTGAACTGCTAATGGCTTAGTTATTTCAAAGATACTCCAAATGATATTAAGAGTTCACGAAGTGATTTGCAACTAACATACTCTATACAATTTATATGAATTTTCGTATCCGTTGACCGAAGAATATTAAATACACTTTTTAACTAATGAAATAACAAGAATTAGTAAGGGCAGGACAACAACACACTACGGCTAGTGAAATAACAAGAAGTAGTAAGTACAGGACAACAACACACTACGGCTTGTGAAATAAC
>CABFOW010004330.1:0-10756 GCA_902141385.1 Timema californicum
GATTCAATCCGAAATATTGAATCTTAAAATTGGAAAATTTTGTTGCTATTCAATTCTTATATTTGTTTTAATAAAAGTAAGATATTTATTATTTAAGTACATATGAACATTGCATAAGTTTAGATATTAATGTTTTGATTTGTTTTTATAAGAGGCAACACTGTTATATAGGTCATGTAACTTTTATCACTGCTTTTTGTTTCACAGTATGTGCTATGTTTGTGTTTTATTATTTTATTTATTCATTTATAAAGAACACAATACACGTTTGATTATTAACAAAAAGTCCCTACCTCTCCTTCTCTGCACTCGTATATATATCACTCACAATATTTCATAACTACTCTAGTCATAAATACAACATGTACAATTTATAATATACAATCAACTACTCTAGTCAAATATACAACAGATACATTTTATAATATACAACAGTATATATATATAAGGGATCTGCGAGCTTGGATTTTTTCGTTTTTTTCAATTTAGTCGAACTCGAGTCGAAGCTCCCGAGTTCGAGTCGAGTTCAGGTTTATATATAATTTTAAAATGTTAATGTATATTAAAACACATGATCTTAAAATATGCATGACATACATTTTTATAAAGAGTAAATACTTTTGAAAATAAAAGTTAAACAATGGAAATATCGGGTTTTAATTTAGAAATAGCACTTAAACACAATTTGAAAATAAAATCAACACCCAAATAAAAAATAATTGAAATGGTTTCACACTTATGTCTTTAAGGGCATTAAATTACACCAATAATAATTATTTAAAAAAAAGTTAATATAATTGATGATTGCATGATGGCTTTGTATATGTATAACAAGACAGTGTAGAAACACTGCACAATGATGTAAAGTAAGTGATAGTGAAGGCCAGAGATTATTTAACAAACACACTTCTCTCTTTATATCTTATTAAAATGTTTACACTTCCCACTTCTTAAACCTTCCACAGTTGCACATTCGTTTGAATTTTCGGGAATATTGCTTTTTCATTAATGTCTCTTCATATGTAAAATAAATATTACCGGAAATTCAAAACAATGTGCAACTGTGGAAATTTGAAGAAGTGGGAAATATAAAAGTGTAGAAAGAAAATAGAGAAGTTGTTTGTTTATATATAGGCCTAACCTAACTATCCTTTCAGATTGACTTCCTTTACTATCACTTTACATTATTGTAGATTGTTTCTATACTGCCTCGATATAAAGTTAATAAAATTGATGTTTTAATAAGCTAATATTTCTCCAAAATATGCTTGAGTAACTTAAAATACCCTATAAGGAAACGTAAGAATCATGAACAAAGACATTTGAAGTGTTTCGTATTTCGTTTATTAAGCCTTAGTGTAATCGTTACATTATCACGTCTTCTGTTCCATTTCCAATCTTTTATGCACAGTTGCACATGCGCGTTGTACGGGATCTCGTTTGACATTGTTTTATTGAGAAATCAACTTCAACTTTTAAGTCTTATAAAAGTTGATGCCGAGACTTTAAAATTAAACATAATATGAATAAAGTAATATTGTTAGCAAACAATATGAAATATTACATGCTTTTTTAATATAAATAGGTTTGGTAAAATATATATGCAAAAAATAAGATCAACATTGATCTCAAACAGGTTAACCAACATAATTCTGTAACTAAATAGTTACTAAACTAGAGCTAGTTTTGTAGCTAAACGTATTAATTAATACTAGTTTTAAATATCTTTATTTTGAAAACACTTAGTATAATAATACATTCTTGATATTTAATCAAACCTAAATTATAATTTTAGAAAGGAACCTGGTAAAATTAGTAAAAAGAATACTTTAATTATTTAGTAATCTTCTTAGCTATTTTTATTTTCATTGCTTTGTCATAGCAACACAAGTAAATAACCTCAATAAAGTATAATTCAAAATTTACGACAATATTGAATATATTTACCGGTTTACAGTGGTTTTAAAGCTTTATTACGTTAATAATGTGAAAATTGAAATTAACTTTTAATAATTTGATAAGCAACCGAATGATTTATAAATGCGAATGCAGATATTAACTTAATTAAATAGACTATGCTTACTATTGCGTTTTAAAAATTGATTAAGTACATAAAGTGGAAGCTCGAAAATGACGAGCCTACAAAACTTTCGAACTCGATCTCGAGCTACCAATTTATAATTTATACTTGCTTAAAAAATTAATAAAATCAGATCGGGAACCAGTCGCGTGGTAGAGTGACTAAAGAAACTAACTTTATTTCCAAGTAGTAAAGGAATGACGTGGAATATAATTGTTTGTGATAGTGAATTGTTTTCACAGTCGTCTTAAATGCTACCGGAGCGTAGGTTTCACTGTAGGGGGCACCTTTTCTCTGTTGACAACCTTTTATCATCAAACTTGCCATGTAGCAATCCTTATCTCCATTTTAAGCTATCTTGATACTGAAAACCCAGAGACAGGACATAGCTTTTTTTTAACAGGGGGCAGTGAAGTCAGTTACAGGTGTCATTTTTCTTGAGGTGATTAATTTATTCTTCTGCAACTAGTAGCCAGTTCCTTTCACCAGGTCTTCCATTTACATCAATGAAATCTTCGGGCAAATCAACGAGCTAGCTTTCTGAATTTATTGCAAATGTTACATAATCTTATAAATATCTTGGTTTCACGTGTGGGCGTAGGCTGCGATGGAGTTCAACTTCATCTGATAGTGGATTTCTTTCCCATCCAATTCTTTACGGCTAAAATTGGATGATGGTTGGCTTTCTTTTGAAGAAATGGTAACCATTTCACAAAGTAGTGAGGTCCTCACTGCTGGAGGTGTTATGGATTTTCTCCACTCTAAGAGCATTTTCATTTAAAAAAAATCACGTCACGCGCCAAAACAATCTTTCTAGTGCCAAGTTTTCAAAGCCGGTAGCCAGACGGACAATAGTTGGCCATAATGCTCTTTTGGTTAAGACTAAGGTTTCCCTTTAATTAGCTTAGTTGTGATGCAAACATTCCCGATACAGGCTAAAACACGTAATTTTGACCATATTTTGACGTTGACCATGCCAAACCTGTGCAGGGGCTTTGCTTCCAGAACTACTGTTGGGTTTATATTAACACTATACACTGCTGTCATCATATCTTCTGACCAGAGATATTTTGAAACATTTGCGCTTAGTATTAAGTACCACACACACTCTATGAGAGTTCTATTAAGGCGTTCACTTACTCCATTTTGTGAAGGTGTTTATCTGAAAGTATATTCAAACTGTACACTTTTGAATTCAAAGTGTTTCCTCATCTCTGAAGATATGTTGTATTCACCACTTTGTGCATACCTGAAATGGCTTTTTCTTTAATTAAAATAAACAGTTGCTAGAGCTTAATATTTCTTAAAACACTCGAATACCTCTGACTTTTCCTTAATCGTGTTTAAACATATTGGTTAAAGTGGCTGTATTAGTTAAACTACGTAATTGCGTATATCTTATCATCATTATGATGTAGGGTTTATTGGACTCATGACATCACTGTGGACAAGCTGCAAGGGGCGATTAGCTCTTAAGAAATATTTTACAGGAAACCATTTACTCATTTTACCTTGGATATTGTGCTCACATGAATATTCTGGAGTAACAAGTTTTTTTACACACACCGCCATCAACCATTTCACACAAATTCTTCAACCTTGTATTACCAATATGCGCCTATCATATGCCACAGGGTCGTGCAATTTACCTCAGCAATATTGGTATATGCATTTTTAACAAAAGATGTTAATAAATACATTTTGGCAGACTCGAATGCAACTGCTACAAGTTTCTCAGGCTTGAGACTTATCGCTTGATCATCTTAAGAAATTCCCATCCACCGTTTTAATCAGCAGCATCTCGTGTGAAAACTTCTTAGGCAAGCTTGGAAGGGGTGCCCCCATGCTTAAAAGTGGAGGTCCTGGTTTTTTTAATGCTTTGATAAGATATTTAGAGTGTTTTTAATGATAGTTGTGGCTTTGGGCGTCCTTCTGTTTTGTGATTTACAATATTGTGTTATTACTTACTATAGAGCTATACTTATAATGAACTTTCATTTGTTAGCTTTCACTAATACATACATCAAAACAAAAGCACCTGCTTAAATAAATTCCACAAATCTATAAAGTACCTGTACACACGACACAACTTCTTGTACAAAAAGTTGTGCAAGAAATCGTACAATATCTTGATCACATGGATTGAATACGAATTTTAGCCAGTGACTGTTCACACAGCATTTGTGATTGCATACAATATTTGAAACAAAACACGACGTTTTTGCCTTTTTTTAAATGGAAAAATAGTGATTGATTGATTTGGAAAATATTGATATTTAATGTAAATAATTTCTTAATCATTCCTAAATATTATTAAAATATTTTTTCTCGACTTTTTAATATTTTTTAAAAAACAATTGAAAACCTTTATATTTGGGGTCTAAGCTCCTTCAATGATAATTATTTGTTAGTTTTCAAACATTTAGCTGTGTTTCTTGGAAAAACACTTTTTTTTTTTAAGTAACTGTCTAGCAGACTAAGTTTTCTTGTTCACAACTCAAAAGTTGTACAAGAAAAATGGCTGATAGAGGACGCGTTCTATTTCCTGAAATTGTATAAAATAAATCGTGCAAAGCAGATCTTGTATAAGTTTTGGTGTTTACACGACGCCATATTCAGGCTGCAACATCTTGTACAACTTAATGTACAAGAAGTTGTCATGTGTACCTGGCTTAATGATATATAGGCACGGGTTCAGTACCTTGACAAAATTAATTTTCCCTTTAATGTCGTACCGCCTCTCTGTTTTGAAAGGGGTATAGAAGGGTAGTGACTTCGGTTCTAGTCGTCATCTTTCGGGCAGGGCAAGTCGTAGCTTGGCTGCTTGAAATTTTACCTGACATCCAAAGTTCTTCCCCTTCTCTCCCCTCCGAAATCTATGACGTCACAAATAAGAACTACACTAGCTAGAGCAATGGGATGAAAGACGGACAAATAATTACTTTCAACTACTATTAGATGAACTAGTGCACGTCTTGCATACATATTACGGTCACTGCTATGTATGAGATTTTTTTTTCCAAACCCACTGATGCTTGAATTACATTTAAATGACTACCAGGCGACTATATTTGTAAACATTAAATACAATTAATCAAATAGTCAACGCTATTATTTATGCTTTTAGTGAGGATTACTCCATCTAGATATCATATTCTGAAAATCGAAAATAACACCAGGACACGAGAATTGAACCCGGGACCTTTTGCTTAGTACGCCAATGCTCTAACCACTGTGGGGTCCCCTTCCTGCTACCTACTGCGATCTCTGACCCTCCACCCTCTCGCTTATACACTCGCTTCTGTATCAGAATAGCGGAGGATGGAAGGTCCGAGAGGACAGTCAGTGGCGAGTAGTTGAACCAGCTCTAAGCCCTTTATTTAACCCCTTTATCATAATTACGTGATATACATTTTACATAAATAAAGGTGGGAATCACTTCATTAAGCCCTTTATTTAACCCCTTTATCATAATTACGTGGTATAAATTTTACATAAATAAAGGTGGGAATCACTTCATTAAGTGCTTATTCGTCCACTCTTCATATTCTTCTTCCTCTGCTCTGCTAGCGTCCTCTGGGTGTCTTGGAGGTAGTGTTCGTCTGACGTTCCCGGTAGATGACAGTGGGTGGTTGGATTCTCGGTGGTGGAATGAAGCTTGGCGTGTATATTCCTGGGTCAATGGTGATGGACCATCCACGTGTCAATGCAATGTAGAGCAGGTTTACTCAATGCATGACAATACCTCTGACGTCCGGGGAGGACTGGATATCTTGCCGCAATGTTAAGCAGACGTGCAACTTGGTGTTTCTCTCTTCCGAATGTGAGTTCAATGTGTTTGGCCTTGAGGGCCAAGCAGAGGTGCAAGGTGGCTGCTTCTTCTATCTCGAGGGCTATGCACAGGATTGATTTCTAATGATTCCTCTGCTGCCAGAGTTGGGGCCTTACCCGGTGCAGCTCTGGTTCCGGGAGGTAGACCTGCTTGTTGGATGACGGGGTCCACGGCTAACGGAGCTTCTTGGGCTCCCGGTGCGGATATCGCAACAGCCCTAGCCTCGAGATTGTCTAGGTGAGTATTCGTCGCATGAGACTCACCTGAATCTCATGTAAGACGGCGAGTATATTATTGATATTCAGGTCTACTTCTTGTTGTTGACCGCGAGGAATCGTGTCAACGTCTGTGGTAAAGTTGGGTTCACTCGATGCCTTGGTTGTAGCTGAACTGGATGACTGGAAGTGTATTCGGTGGTGCGGGTATCTGTAGGTGGTCTGGGTCGTTCTAATAATGAGATTGCGTCGTCGTCCCCTGCCTGGACCTTCCCCGGTGTGACGTTTGGAGTCCATGTTTTTTCACCGGAAGAAGAAGAGGATGGCGAGCAGGGGCAGCTCTGTGTTCGCTCGTGGATCGTCGATAGCTCAGTTGTTAGAGCATTGGCGTACTAAGCCAAAAGTCTCGGGTTTGATTCCCGTGTCCAGGTGTCATTTTTAAATTTTCAGAATAAAATAGTTACATATCTTCAATCAAAGGCAAGCAGTGCTTGCCTTGCTTGACCTGGCGCGACGCCACTGGTTTTAATCTAGTCATCTGACTAATAGGAGGTTGTTCTTTAGATCAGGGACGATAATAAAACTTCCTAGATTGATCATATTTGTTTTTCAATCCATCTCAATAGACGCACCGACATTCCTAACTTCTGTCTCTTTTGAATAGTCTCCTGATTTTTCGAGCTTGATATTCACAGGACTAGGAAAATAATAAAATACTTTAGCCACGGTGTAAATCAAGCTGAATCCACTTCCAAGCACTTGGTGCCTGCCACAATAAGCTATGTGATTTCACCTTCGGTGACTTGGGATTTCTTTTCATTTTCACTCTGTTTCTTCTTAAGTTTATGGCATTCTGTTATCACATGCCCAAAATTTCTACAAGATTTATACTGAAGTTGACTTCACTTCAGGGCTGTATGCAATAACTTGATTAAGTGAATACTACCACGGATTTGCTTGCATCATCATAGGTTAAAAGGTGGACCGATAGTGTGATTAGTACCACTTTTTAGGTCCACTAAACATTTACTTGTATACCGCCCTGAATGTCTTGATCAGGCCTAGTTTGTCGATAAACAAATTGAGCAGTTTATTATGGCCCTGTATATACACTACTGTATACTTGCTTCATAAAGAAATTTGAGGTTATGACTCCACTTTTACACCTTCCAAAAACTGTTTCTGTTACTCATCTAATAATTTATTTTTACTAAGCTCAGTGATAATTTTTCGGCCAGAGACTCGTTTGCCATCGCAGTTAAAAGATGGTAGACAATATATAATTCTTTTAATTAACCGCCTGTCGACCGTAATTCACGAATCAATTAATCTAATTGATAGAAATGTACCTCCAGAGTTTCTCTTGATGAATTGAATTTTTAAGTAGAAGTAACTTGCTCGCTATAATTTTTTTGCTTATATGTTCACCAGGGAAACCCAGATTTAGAATGCAGATTCTTTCTTTTTGGCACATTCCAGAACGTTGTCCTAATATTTCTGGACTATTTGAAACTAGTAATTTATATCTATTTTATTAGACTCGGCCAGTTCCTTTGTCTTCTTAATGGTAATTTCAGAACCATCATTGAAATTTATTTTCATTTGGTAATCATTTTGGACTACTTACTTCCAGAAAATTGATTTCATCAAGCAGTATTTTCATTCTAAACTTCCAGTTGTTGGAGTTTGAACCATCAAATAATTGAATGCGATACTTTTCTTTATCGGCCATGATAAATAATTCTGCTTCTTTTAGAGGTTAATTCCTGATGCACACCAATTATAAAAGGAATGTTCGTTCACTTCGAACAATCTGGGTCCATAAATTAAAAACGCGCTTCCACAGGTTTATGCATTTCTTAAAATAGTCTCTGTGTTTAATGAACATTCCAACTTAACCGGATTCAAACACTTTATTAACTGAAAATTAATATGTAACTACACAATGAAGTGTGATCAGCTCATACAATCACCGGTAATCCAGTTCAATTTAAGAATAGAGAGTTAGACCATGCAACTAACTTTTACTTGAAATCCTATTTTTAGAAATTGATGCTTATTATTATTATTATTATTATTATTATTATTATTATTAACTGAATTCTACAATTTTCGTTAGTTCCCCTAAACTATGATTTTCACTTTAAATACACACTTTTTTTGCGATAAAAAATATACTGTCTGCTTAAAAAGGAGGTTATGTTTGTAAGCACAGATGTTAAAAAAATATATATAACAGATTTACAACAAGGGAGCTTTAAAACTGATATTACATTTATCTTGTTAAATTTTATATTCTAAATCTTTTAATGAACTCAAAATTAGTCAATTTTTTAAAATCTATTGAAGATTTTGGCTCAATCCTTAATCAAAAATGGCGCATTTCATTCTTCTTTTTCAGTTACAAGCTGGCCATACTCATTTATATCACTCTAGTGATGGAGCATAGAAGGAAGTTATATCTTTTCACAAGTATTGCCAATGTAAAGAGAATAGAAGGTAACGCCAGTTGGAGAAATACATCTGATTGGCTGAACATGTGACGTCACTCAGTACACTAATAAGCGCTTAGTCGTGTTCTCATGTGTTTCTTTCAATAAATAATTTTAAGTGATTCATTTTAAAGGAAAATAAAAATTAAAGGAATTTGTTGTTCACATATGTCATTTATCATAATGATCATGTTTACGATAATCGACTACTGTTTAATTTACTAAAATGGCATCACATGCTGTTTTATTTTATATAAATCACTACTTATATTCCATAGTCATTCAAATTGTCTTTAACAGTCCAAAAATGGATAGGTTTGTTCGTCTAGCCCATTAAATACAATTTTTGAGAAATATTATAACAACATATTGCCTGTAAATATCTAACTATATCTTTACATTTAAATAAAAACGAATTCATTAATTCTTGTACGTGTTCACGCGGTTTATTTTGATTTCATTTGTCTGTAATGATAATAATTAACAATTATAAACAGAATATCTCCTTTAAACTTTTAATGAAAGTGTGAAATAATAATTCAGTCTAATTAAATGATCGTTTTGACGTTTATTTTGTATTAATCTTCAGTGAATCACTGAAAATGACACGTGAGAACATGTTTTAACATTAACAAAGCTTTATTGAAGACAAATTAAGTCCTTTCTGAATAATTATTGTTAGAAATTATAAGATCACGTTTGGTAATATTAAACATAATAATACATATTTAAAATCCACACCAATAATTGAGAAAAACTGAATAAATTACACTTGAAAAACTATTAAAATATGTTAAAATGACTTACGTGCTGGAACTATTGGATTAACACTGGTAACATTCAACTTGTTTTAAGTTCTTAGCATTTTAGTTAACTTTCAATTTAGCACCACAAATATCAAAGTCACTATCGGCAAAATGAATGGAACATATCCGAGCAAAATTTATATTAATTGTGTTTTACCTTTTACATTTTAGATCATATGTACGGACAGTTTCTGGATCCTTGAGAAAGTAGTAAAAAGATATATTATTCCCCTCGCAGTTTCGTTGATTATTTACATAGAGTGCAATAGCAAAGATAGGCATTTTTTTTATGTGTGTTTAAAACACAGGTAATTAAAATGAAGAACGTACGCAAATAAATTAGCAAAAATCCTAAAAATCTGATTGTTCAACATTGAATTTTAGCCTTACGTGTCTAATACGTAAATAAATTAACAAAAAGCCTAAACGTATTATTGTTCAGCAATGACTTGTATCTTATATATTATATTATAAAAACGAAAACTATTATATAATAATAAACAGCCTGATAAGAACAATACAACTACATATAGTTAGCATTCATACATATATTTAGTATTATAGTTAATACTATTGAATCATTAACTAGAACACCCATGCTGTATTTTATATTAGCATAGTGAAACAGATACTTGAGTGGTAAACATAATAAAGTAATCTAACTATACACGAAAAAACTACTACCAGGTAAACACAAATACATAAATAATCATAAAGATAAATTAAAGGACCTCCCGAAACACATGGACCGCACGACATACTATTAAATACTGGGTGACGTAGTTTCGTGGCTGACTTAAGCAATGTCATAAGCAAATACTACCTATCTGTTCTCTTTCCATTTGGTACAGCTGCGTTTGTGATACGAACAGCCAGAGAGTGAACCTTCTCCCTCGACGCGAACACACACAATCACACTCACACACACACACATACACACACACAAAAGCAAGCATCTACATCTAATTATAGAACTGCTTAGTGATGGGTATAATCGAATGATTTTAAGAATAGAATAATCATTCGATTCTTTGAACAATAATCGAATGATTTTGAGAAGTAGTAAAGACTCAGTAATAATCGAATATTTACTACTTCTAAAAGTAGTTACTAGTTGCTCATTTTGCTTTGTGTTACTATTCTCTTTACCCTGCTGTCGACTCTCCCAACACGCATTCCTTTGCGTTTGCAGCTTATCAAAACTTTTCTATTACTATTTGCATAAAGGTATTTTTGTATCTATGTATGACAGTGTCAAAGACCAAAGTACAGCCACAACAAAATACTATACAGTGAAAAAGTGAACGCATTTCTCAAATAAGTAGCTCGCA
>CABFOW010004330.1:11213-58267 GCA_902141385.1 Timema californicum
GTTTTCATTCGAATGATTTTTTAATTCAAATGATTTTGAAAGAATCGATTATTCAGAATAATCGAATGAATCGATTCTATTCATCCAATTCTGCCCATCACTAGAACTGCTTGTTTGAGGCGACACGAACAGAACTAATATTCCCAAAAACTGACACGAAAAGATAACCAATATTTAAATAAATAATGTTTATTTGAAAAATTAAACTCATTTGATTTGCTTTTTTTGCTAATATATTAATAATGTATTTTCTAAAGATTTGTATGTCAATAGTGTAAAAATTAAAAAAATAATTAAATGGACATCTACTTACTAACCGTTGGTTATACTGAATACAGTCTAAAAGCTAAATATTGTGGAAGCCAATTCACAATTGTTCTGTATTTGATATGGATTTTTATTTCGCGAAGATTCAAACTTAGACTCCTTTTAAACTGTAAAAATAGTGATTGTTTCACTATTAAGATTATAAAGTAGTTAAGTTTGAATTTAGTTTTGTAAATATCATTTATTACAAATGAGTAGTTTTAATAATGGCGTTTAAGACTTCTATAGTTTTATTGAAAGGTAGGATTTTAAATAATCTCCTGTTTTTCATTGTTGCAGGAAGTTGTGGACTGTGTGAATTGGACAGAGCAATGAAAACTACTTAAAGTGCAGTTTAATAAATGGTGTTTGCAAGAGAATTTCTTTAGAAATGTGGCCTTTAGTGAAAGAAAAATAATGGCCATATCGCATTATGTCGGATTTATTTTAGAATCAAGAGACCACCTCAAGGGATACTGTACATCCAAAATCTACTAGCGGAGTGTTTTCATAATGGGTCTAGAACCATAATATTGTTGATAAGGTTGTATAGCAAAATACACAAAAGAACAATTTAAACAAATTTCACTTTGTTTAAACATAATAAAATATTTGTATATGTTTTTCATTAAAATTACCACACAATTCACACATACTACAGTAGCCCCATGGCTTCTTTGGTGCTGACTGACATCTTTGAAACGTTACCAGACCAAATTATGTATCCCTACGCCGGACCAAATGATCTGTAAAAATACATGTTTATCAGCTGTCACTTCTGACGGTAAAAATTTAGGTATATACCTAAATGTTGACTGTCAGAAATCAGTTGTGAGCTGTCAGTCAGCACCAAAGAAGTCATGGGGCTACTGTAGCTACCATAGAAAATGATTTTGTAATTCATGTAACACAATTTTTTATACACACACGTGAATTTGCTCTTATGCTCTCAGAAGTACCTACAAAACCAAATTAAATCATGTAGGCTTACCAACAATATAGGCCCCACTGTTATTTTAACCCTAGGGCACAGACAAATGATAGAAACATACTCTCAACCTTACGTGGGGTTTCACTACATTCCTTTTGCCAACTTGAGTCCTTCAACACTGGGATTCACTAGTGTCAGTGCTGAGTGATAATAGGACTGAATGCAGCGATTCTAGTGTTAAAAGACTCAAGCTATCAAAAGGAGCGCAACTATTTTAACCTGGAGGCTGAGTGTCTGGGTATATTATTTGTTTGTGCCCTAGGGTTATATTAAAGTAATAAATTGTTGTATTGCACGAAAGGATGTGGAGGTATGTATATGGATAAATGATGTGAGCTTACTTAGGTTTCTAGGCATGTTACTTTCACACTACTCTACGATGAACTGTGATCCTGACATTGACTACTGGGGGTCTAGTCTCGCTTATCTGAGAAAGGATACATCTGTAGGATTCCCCTAGGACTATCCCGTAGTTATAAAGAATTGGTGGATCAGGGCAGCTTGTCATAGAAGAGCTGCACATACTTCCTTGAAGTAGTCCTTGATCCTTGGCATATTATATCTTGATGCCGAGTCCTAATGGAGATGTCTCAGGGCACATTCAAAATTATTCACACACACCGGTTCTTGTACACCACGATGTTTTAATTTGCCAGAAAATTATATATAGTAACACCTTAGATGGTGATGGGGAATGATACACAGTTTATAAGTGTTTAAAAAAAAATTCCTTGAAAAATGACACTAGGACATGGGAGTCGATCCCGAGACATTTGGCTTAGCATGCCAATGCTCTACCACCGAGCTATCCAAGAATTGCACCCCAATAGTTTACTTTCATCCACACTATAAACAGTTGTGTTCTCCCTGCCTATCATTTAGTTTAGAATTTGTCTTCTGGCTTTGGGTCAAAATAAACTCCAAAATCTATTGATAACACAGCTTCACATAGTAGCCACAGAAATACCTGCTTTAATGTATGTGGAGTCTAACACACTACACGAGCACAGTAGACTAGACTGCCAATGACAGGAAAATTACGGTTAAAATCTTGGTCGGGTGTATTGAGGTTGGTTTTCTCAAAATGGCCTTCAACCTCCCTCCACACAAATATGGGTACACATCCCCTAAATAAATCCTTCGTAATCCCTAAAACCATCAGAGTAATAGTACATAAGTGTACAACCTGAACGGTTTCTTACCACTGCAAACACAGTAATGTCATTACATTTGAAGACCTACACTGGTTAAAGCTTGTAGATGCATGCAAACACATCCTCTCTTTCAACTTTTGTTATGAAGGCTCATACCATTCTTTGTGCTGTTATGGAAACTAATGCAGTGTAAGGAATGTTTTGTAGCCCTATATTTATTTATTAGATCTTCTGTCTTTTAACAGGTCCATTGCCTTGTCCAAAAATTGGGTCTTACAGTATGTATTATTAGCAGCTTCCTTTTTAGATCCTGAAACCTAATCTTCTTTTCTTGTTTGAGGTCATCTGTCAATTACATTTGTTATATAACTTACCTATTCCTTTTCTTCCTTCCACATTGTTTACTATGACCTCACTCAATCATTCATTTCTTCTCATAATTGGACACATCAAGTTTTCATTCCTTCGTAGAATCACCACTTTTGTGTGTCATCACAAAGAATAAAAACACTTATTCAAAATGGTATGCTCTGACCACTGGATATCAACATTAGGCCTACTATTCACTAAGATACTTTCAAAATGGTAAATTTATTTCACAGTCCTTGCAATTTTCATCTTGAGCTTAAGCAAGATAGTGAAGAAAGCCCTTAAACATGACATAAATAAATATAATTACCGGGACTATATTTGTTTGGTTCAACAATTGAAGTGAAGGCGAAAAGATGCTGCACATTCTTGAATCTGTTCACACACCAACCTCTGAGGTGGACCAGCGGTTGGAGGACTCTACAAGATTGGTGGAGAACCAGCTTACCCAGGTATATTTTCTACTTATCTACATTAATGTTATTCTATTAAGAAAGTAGCTTGAAAAGTTAGGAAAGTGGTTAGCAGTGGTCGATTTTTCTACGCAATGATTTTCAAAAGTATGTCAAACTAACATATTCAGCTTGGTAAGACTTAGATCATAAAATTCCCGCCTGCCCACCATCACAATTTTTTGGGATAGTTATAAAAAAATTTAAAAAAGAATTGCTTTTTTCTTTTTTTTTCTTTTTGCTTCTTTACTTTACACAAAAATCACTGCAACACTGGTAGCATAATCATAAAAAAGAATTTGTGTGATTGCTGACACTTTTGTTTTCATCAATTCTTGAATATTGAGTTTGATGTTTGACAGAGTTCCCGGAAAATCGCTTTTCACTTCTAGTCAACAACGCTATTTAGTTTTTACGAGAGTCAGTTTAAAATTTGGTGGTGTTGCATGTGGCCGCAATGGTAGGTGAGGAGTAGGGTAGAAATGATAATAGGAGGATGAAAGGGGGGGGGGGCGGGGGGCAAGCCTTAAAAGCTTGAAAATAAACATGTGCACGCGTACGAGCGTCTTACATTTGGCTGGACACTTAATACATGAATTATTACAACTGGTAGGCAATGTTCCCAATACTGAAATAAAAATTATCTTAACTAGGCCTACTTTGTTAAAGGGTTTGAAATTAAAAAAAGTCTTCAATTCTAAATTCCAAACTTCTCTCTAGGTTGGAAACTACTAATCCAAACAAAGTTTTTATTGTTGTCATTTCCTCACTAATAAAATCATTGAAAGAATGGTTAAGTAAATACAGTTTTTCTTCTTCTTTTTAGCTTTAATTGCCGCTAAGAGACGGCTGTTTTTTTGGTGTGTTACTTTGGATTATGGGTCACACTAAATTCTGCCTTAAAATTACCTTTTTTTTAGTGAATTATTTTCTCTGTGACATCAATCTTAAGTCTGATTAAGCATTACAAGTACTCCCGAATAACTTTATTTAGTGCTAAAATTCTTTAATGTTTAATCTGTTTCTAGTTGGTATTGGATGGCAATTCATGGGTAGACACAGGACAAGATGTTGTTACCACCTCAGCATGGTCAGACACAAGAGAAGACAATAGTACCACCACGGTGACAACTCAATCATTTGTGAACCAGCCAGGTTCTAAGGTTCTAGATGAGGACCCTGATACTATATATTACTCTGAAATTATTAACTACTTGACAGCCATGACCCACCGCAATGGCACCTCGAGAAGAAACAAACTAGCCGTGAAGAGGAGGGCTCGCAACTATTGTGTAAGGATACTGCAACAATAACAACAATAGGCCTACGTTCATGTTTCTGTGTAACCTTGTTTTGTACAAAGTAAAAAAAAAGTATGTTAATACCCACATGGAGACCTTAATGGATTGCATATATCTAAAATTGTTTGTGATGATTTATTGAGAGTTTAAGACTGCCAGAGAAATCTCAACTAATAGTTTATATTACAAGATAATCAGCATTGGTTCAGAACTACTATACATTCATAATAGCATCTTGACACGATCCTTGCATTGAAACCTTTAGATTTATCTGGTGGTTTAAACGTTTAAATAAAAAGAATAAAAATCTCAAATCATTCCTTCATTTTAAGATAATTATTTCTTAACTAGACTTCTGAACTCCAGAATGATTTAGTTTATTAATGCTGAGAGTTAACTTTGGCCAAAAGAACCAATATTTTGGTTATAGACGAAAAGTGCCAATTCTAAGGAGACTACAAGGTGTTCCTGTTTACATTTCAGTTTGAACTAAAGGGGTCACCAAGGAGTTGGAGCTAGGATCCCTGTGAGACTTACTAAGTCAAGAGATTAACAAGGATTGGGGATTGTGATCCCTGTTTTGCCTACCAGATAAAAAATTTTTTAACAAGGGTTTGGAGTTGGGATCCCTGTTTGACCTACCAGCTAAAGGGTTCAGCAAGGGATTGAATTTTGGATTCTTGCTAGGACTTTGTTGAGGTTACACAGATTACTTTTTGTTAATTACAATATAAACAACACATTTATTAACTGATTTAAAAAGTTAGGTATTGGTTAAGACTTTAGGACAATTTTAACACGACTGCTGCTGCCGAACTAGCACAGACAAATTATACTAACAAAATAACAGCGATAAAAATGGCGACACGAAGTACACAATACGATTATGTTTTGCTTACAAAATATTATACACAATAAGAGACGGGGCAGAAGCTTGCTGCTCCATAACCATGTCCTACAGACTAAGTAGATACTCTTGAATAATACTTGAAAGGTTCAAGCTACTAATAATTTAGATGTATTAATTTCATTAACAAAACATCAACAATGTATTACTGGACAGTTAAGCCCCGTATACATACTCTATATCCGTAAGGAGCGTTGTGGTCCAAAAGACATCAACTCCACACTAACAGATAAATTGTACTGTTTACAGCAGTGGTTACCAACCTGGGAGAGGGAAGGGAACAATTCAGAAATAACGTTAAACATTATATAAAAATTGAAAATATTTTTTATTTAAACCACTTTTCAAAAGTAATTAAGATAATCATTTCTTGTGGTGTTGACAATACTGCCTATCATTTGTAATAAATTCAGTGACCAGCCAAAAGTGTGCATGCACATATTTATTTTCAAGCTCTCAAGCCTTAGATACACTGCCACCAGTTCTCATTTCTACCCTTCGCTCAAGCCAAGCTAGAGGTTTCCAAACTTCTTAGACACCCACCCACCCCACCCCCTCCAAAGAATAAAAAAATGCTGGAGCTCTTATAGCATTTTTTAGACTATTATGAACATTCACTAACAACAGTTAACTTTTACAAGTTGAAAAGTATCCAACAAATGGGAAATATCACAAGTTCTGGCTGCACCTTTGGCAAATGTCTTTGATTAAGATTTGAATAAAACTGGCAATTCTATTTACTGATGCTATTTTATAGTGTGAAAAACAAATAAAGAAGATTGTAAAATAGCCTCACATAGCCTGAAAAAACTGGTAGAGCTTAAAGGCTCTGCCTAGCACAGTTTGAAAAACACTGTCCTACACTACCATTGCGGCCACGCTCAACACCACCAAAGCTTCAACTCTGACTCTCATAAAAACTAAACAATGTTGACTTGAAGTGAACACTGATTTGCTATGTGCTTTGTCAAAAATTAGACACAATATTCAAGAACTGATGAAAACAAAACCTTGATAACCATCACTATAATCTTCAGTAATTTTTTTCTACCACTCTCCTACCAGTGTTACTTTGATTTTTGTATAAATTAAAGAAGTGACTAGAATGCTATTAATTTTTAAAAATAAATATCTCAAAAAATATGGTTAAAGAGGCATAGGATTTTGATTATCTACCAAGGGGGGTGTCAACTGAAAAAGGTTTGGAACCACTGCTCCTGATCCATAAGTCCTTAGTCCTTAACACCACATAGCAGTTGACTCAACTTTTACTTTATAAAGACTAGTCAATATCTACTGCTGAGGACTACCAATCAGTTACTCACTATGGCATTAGGAAACTCGAAAGTTCATTGATGCATTTACTTAAGTATGCCTCCTATTTCTATGTTAAACTAGTTTTATTCAGTACATCTCATTACACCCGATCTCGTTCAGGTCCAGTCTAATGTCATCCTCCCATCTGTGTTTTGGTCTTTCCAATGGTCTCTTCCCATTGAGTTTGCCAGTCATATCAATACCCTGAACACTGTTATTGTTTCCCATTCTCGCTACATGTTTTGCTCACTGTAATCTATGGGACTTGATTATTTTAACAATGTCTGTCTTAGGACGATTGAATTACCAATCACAGTAAATATGTGCATGCCCATCACAATGAAAGAACCAATGACAGCGAAAAGATCCATTGCTATGGAAGCAAATATAAAGTGAAATTATATTTTTATGAATGGAGTTATTTCATAAATAATTTTATGAAAATTTAAAAACCTGAAAGCGTGACATCTCAGAAACAGTTTTCTGAGAAATATAAAGTTCTTGTAATAAGTGGCATCACATTCTTCATCCCAACCTTCCTTTTAGTATTTGTTATAACCTCTGCTTCACAGATTACATCTTGCTCTGGGGAATTTTCTCTTGAATAGTTTAATTGGACATATTCTTTGACTTTCCCATTGGTTGGTACGGTCAAGTGATTAAGAACACTGACTGTAGAAGCGATTTACATTTCTAAGGACTTAAGAACAATACAGATTTGGAACTTATTGACTCTATACGGAGCTTTAGAAATATTTTCTTAGGAACTATTTAATAAATTTGAAGTTATACATTTAAAATCAATAGATCTATCTATTTTAAAATTAATATATAGATAATAACTGAGTATCTAACAATAACTGACTTGTTTGCACTCATTTTTAGACTCTCCATTAATTTATTTTCACACCATATTATACATAACCATGTTTAGGTTGAGCCAACACTTGAAATATATCACATCACTTGCAACTCTTATAGGTAAATTATTGCATTGCTATTTCCATAATATAATAATTATTTTTAATTTATGTGACATTTTATTACAGCTAATTGATGATGTTCTTTACTATGGTCATAAGAATCCTAAGAAAGTTATTATCGATAGAAATGAGCAGAAAGAAATTCTATTAAAATTTCATGTTGATAAAAACACAGGTACAGTATTACATAGCATTAATTTTGGTCTATTTTTTCTCTCTACAAATTAAGCCATGCTTTTTAAACTAGACAAGTCAAATCAACATTTTCTCATAGCTAAATTTTTAATCAGAATGGTAGTCTCATTTCTGAATCTTCAAAAACTTGCTAGATTTAAGAGATTATCTTTTTATTACAAGTATTTTTTTCTCCCCTCAAATTCAATTTTATTGGCAAAGGTGTTCTCTTTATCTTTTTATGCATGTGTTTGTGTACACACACACACACACACACACACATATATATTAGAGTTGGGTCAAATCCACTAGGTATTTTATGAATCCGAATCTCGACTCAAAATTTCTATTTTGCCTCTGATTACTGAATCAATTTATATCCAAATCTTGGGAAAGTTGATTAACATAAAAAGAAAAAAGAAACATAACAGAATAGTATAAAATTTAAATATTAAATAAATGTAACAGTTTTTTCTGTAATCCATTCATTATAACATTATTAAATTCAGTTAAGTGTTAAATTAATTAGGCTGGAGTCTGCTGTTAAGGCCATTACACATCGGGCATAGCATGAATCTGCAGATGCAATACCTTTACGTGTGATGCTCGCTTATGTACAATTCACACCACCAGGCTATATAGCTTGTATAACAACCCCATGACTTTCTCTGTGTCAGTATGATTCAACATGTTCCTCCTGAGTGCCGTGGTGTTAGCGTGGGTTTTTAAACAGTGTGCTTTGGTTCACTAAAGACTCCAACAGTAGTAATGATGAACTGGTACTTTTGTACTAGTTAACAAACAAGGTTCACCCAATAAATAAGAAGAGGGAGTCGGTTGGTGAATACCACCACCTAATGAGTGACCTCGAACTAGACGATGACAGTCACAGATTTAAAACATATTTTAGATTAATTAAAGACTAATTTGAAGAAGTTCTGGGATTCATTGACACATTGATACAGAAAACAGACACACTTCAGGAAACAGTTAATAGTAGAGAAAGTATAGCTATCTGTTCATTTTTACATAAAAAGTAGTCCTATGCAGGAAAGACATACATTGTTAATACAATACTTGATGCAAATACATGAATCTACGGAAAAATGAAATATTAGGAAAAAAGTAGAACACAAATAAAAGTAAGCACAGATTTACACACACTTCAATATTTCGATGCTATTAAAGCACCTTCCTCAGGAAGTAGTAGACATACTAATTACTACTACTTCCTGAGGAAGGTGCTTTAATAGCATCAAAATATTGAAGTGTGTGTAAATCTGTGTTAGTGTCTTTTCTTTTATTTGTGTTCTACTTTTTTCCTAATACTTTATCATTTTATTCATTACTAAATACATGAATCTGTATTAATCATACAATGTTGAAAACAAATCCTTTATTTGGATATTTATATGATTATTAATATTTATTTGTTTTTATTCAACATTTAATTCTTTGTTCACTCTACATAGTAACGTGCTCGTTTGGAAAAGAGATGATTGAGGTCGGTTAGATAGTAGTTATCAAAAATTGACGGTTGTTATTGTTAGAAAAATTACTTAGTTCTGGTCCAGGTGATTGGGACGTGTTAGGATATTGTAAATATTGCGATGATGGAGCGGGGGTGAAGCGAAGAGAGGCATCGCTCATACATTCGAACTCTCCCTTGGCTATGCAAATGCTATTCAGTACATCTTTTTTTACTTTGTTCTGAAGCCAACATGGTCTTTAGGTGGCTAGTGTGCATGTGCTAGCATAAATATAGCGGCTCTGTCCCCAAAAATCGCTCACCAGGTGTATGCTTGCTATATATAGCGGGCATAGTACTAGTCGATGATGCCAATGTGAACTGTCCCATTTACTAAGCTGGCAAACAATATTGTTAAATATAACTAACATATTATGTCTGCATACGCATGCTATGCCCGGTGTGTAGTGGCCTTTAGGTTTGTTGGTTTGTCCTATAATTATGTTGGGGGTCAACCAATGACGACCAAAGGACTACCAGTATTAGAGCTCTAAAACAAATTCCAATTTAGAATTTTAAAAACTTTTTTATTTTTTATATAATCTCGAATTTGATATTTCCTTGAATTCTTAAGGATTAAAGGGATTTGAAGATTCGTGTATGTATACACATACATACATACACACAAACATATATTTATTTTTGAAATAATAATAATAATAAAGAGCTTCAAAATGTTTATATTTCCTATCACTCTTTACTAATATTCTTTCATCAAAAAGTGAAAAGAATTTTTCCTTAAAGAACTATGGTATATTCTATTTTTATATCCTCTGTTTGTCCTTTATGTTATTTGTTCCTTATACAAGTTTCTATCTATATGTCTTATTATTACTTACTAATTTACTTTTTCTCTCTTTTACGTTCTTTGGTTTCCTCTTTTAGGGAGTTGCATTGTGCAGTTCACATTTTTTCTTAGTGGGTTTTGATAGAATGAAACCTAGGTCAAGGATTGGTCAGTAACAATTGATTTTCTTCAAGAGGCAGCCATTACCTCTTTGTCCAATGGCAGCAATGTAAAGTGTGAACTATGTTCTTCTTTTCATTGTAAAAGCTTTATTATGTTCCCTTTGATTTGTTTCCATCCTTCTTTCCTACAACTTCTTCCTAATCTAAAGTAGCCCCATGGCTTCTTTGGTGCTGACTGGTAGCTTTGAAAAGTTTCCAGACCAAACTATGTATCCCTACGCCGAGCCATATGACCTGCAAAAACATGTGTTTAGCCACTGTCACTTTTGACAGTCAAAATTTAGGTATACACCTAAATGTTGACTGTCACAAGTCAGCTGTGAGCTGTCAGTCAGCACCAAAGAAGCCATGGGGCTACTATATAGCAAAATATACCTCAAAAACTAAACATTTTCTTCTTTTAAAGAGCTTAATTAGATTGTGTGCGTTGGAATTTTGCAGACTTCCACACATAATGAAAAACATGAATCAATTTATTGTTCATTAAGATGTTATTGAAGAAGTTTTGAAAATATCTTTCAGTATATTAACATTTTAATTTAAATTGTATACCCTGAATATCATTCCTTTATTTGGATCAAAGCTATTCTTTTTATTTTGTAGCTCTTATTAAAAAAAATTCTAACATCTCTGCAAGTAGAAAATGTTTTACTGAGTTAATTATTAATAGACATTAAAAACCAATGTTTAACGGGTTTAGTTTTTTTTAATCCTTGTTCAAAACTGACTTCATCTCCTAATTTACTTTCAATATATTATAAATTTAGGATTTTTGTTGTTTAACTTTCAACCATTTAATATATTAATTCAATATCAGGTGTTCATCAAGATGCAAAGAGAATGTTTGAGAACATATTTACCTCATTGGTCTTTTGGAAGAGCTTATATGTTGATATTTGTAACTATATCAAGAAGTGTGATTTATGTGCAAATGAAATTGACCACCAAAGAGCAGAACATTTGACAGCGTCACAGCGATTGAATATAGAGAAAAAAACACTTCAAGAAATTCCATACAAATCTAAGAAAGCATGGCAAAAGGTATGTGCACCTAAGATCATTTTATATGGTGTATACATTACTAGCTTTTTAATTTAATTATCCCATGTAACAGTGATTATATTTAATTTTTTAGGTTGATGTGCAGGTTTTAGGCCCATTTCCCAGGACAATCAACCAAAGCGAGTATATTGTTTCAATAGTGGACCCCATCACCAAATGGATTGTAGCTCGGCCGGTCTCTGAAGATAACATTGGTTCTCACATTGCCTGCTTCATATTTAAGACATTCTGTGATTTTGGGTTTACTAAGTGCAGTGTCAGCAGTTTACCGCCACACTTATACACTGATATTGTCAACACATTTGTCGAGTGCTGCAGGAATATGCAAAAACAATTCACTCTTCCAGGACAAAGTCAAACTCCTGGCAAAATAGCCAATCTAGTTTCTATTACTGAAGTAGTGACTGACTGTGAGTGGGTGAGTCAACTTTTCAACAATTGGGTCTATGAAAACTTGTCCACTTGGGACATTGATCTGGACAGGTTACTGTTTGAATTTCGAACAACCTGCATCAAAAATTCACCTTCGCCATTCTTTGCCATGTTTGGCCGTAAACACATGTGTTGGAGTGGCGAGGACAAGGAGAATGCAGCTGTAAGATCTGACAAACTCATTGTCTGCAAACGAAGGAGCTTGCACAGCAGTGTCTTGCAGGTAAGGTTCTTAATGATTGTCAATAAATTAATCACACTAGAGACATAATTGAACTCAAAGGAGGTATTGCATCAAATTGTAGATTTTTCTAGACTCTTTAACAGACTAAAGTACAATATATTATATTAGTAGAATCATTTTCCCATTTAAAAATATAGATGTATTGAATATTTTACTTTTTATTAAATTGAATCTAAATGCTTAAAGTCATTAATTTAGCTTTTTTATTTTGAAAAATCCATAAAATAGCTTTAATCTGATGAGAATATGATCCTGCTTATAAGTTAACAGTAACTGTGCATGATACAAGCTACTAATCTGAGTGCTTATTCACAATTTACCAGTCCAAACAATATACAGTTAGAAAATCCTTGTCAAATGTTTATTTTTACTGTTGCTCTATTAATTTTTTTAACAACTCAAATATAAGAGGGGTTGAGAATGAGGGAATCAGCAAAGAATAACTGCACCAACATTTGTCTGAAGGGAAGAAGAAAAAATACCCCCATTGCACTTGGTTGAGATTCAAACCAAATCATATTCCAACTTCTTGGGCCAAAGGCTGTAAAATGTTGATGATTTTGTTTTGAATAGCACCCTTTAACATCCTTTTTGACTATTTATCTGCATCCTTTCTCCTAGTGGCATCTGTTGGAAACATTTGCTTGTGGGACACACCTTTAGAACTGGCTTATCATCAATTTTTATGTTAATAAATTTTAACACAAGGGCACATACGAGGAAGAAACAGACTCTCAACCTTACGGGGGTTTTGCTGCGCTCCTTTTGCCAGCTTGAGTCCTTCAACACTGGGCTGCACTAGTGTCACTGCTGGATGATGATAGGACTAACCGCAGCGATCCTAGTGTTGAAGGACTCAAGCTGCCAAAAGGAGCGCAACCATTTTAACCTGGAGGTTAAGTGTCTGGGTATATTATTTGTATGCGCACAAGGGTTATTTAATGGCCAAATCTATGTTTTAGGGTTGAGGGAGTTAATTAGGGAAGTGCACTTACATTAGCTTGGAAAGGAAATAGAAAAAACACAGTGATAGATTACATCATGGGAAAAACTGCCTGTAGTCCACCTCACTGAGGTTTGAATCTTGATATCTTTTGTCATTAGAAATCCAACCCATTGCAAGTCTGACCTTTAAAACCGTATGCTGTGTGGGTGTGTTGTATCCTGACATGCCATGGACAAAAATGGTTGGAGGTGTGGTTTATATGATGAACATGTGCTGGACTATACATGCACATCAGCCTAGACACAGTAATTTCTTGTCTTCAACCGCTATGCTCTTATCACATCCCACCCTGTTCCCAGAATCTGATGTTGAACTCGGACCTAGATAAGTTTATATTTTTTCAGCACCGCGTTTTATTACCTGTTGAGGTTATATGCATATTTACCAATTATGCTAGTGAATTAGTGACAAAGAATGTTGAATGTAGAGAAAATGTACCCACATTTGTATAGAGGTAGAGTGGAAAACCATTCAGGGAAAATCATTTTGGAAATACCACCTTCACTACACCTCACCGAGATTTGAACCCTGATCTCCTTGTCTTTGGCAGCCTAGTTTATTGTAGAGTGATGCCTTAGACCGTGCGGCCACTGGAGCAGGTTTCACATATTTTATTGTGACATAAGAGAACATCACCATTGGAAACCATAGTGTATGCATTAGTGATCATCACAACAATTAACACATTACAAATGTGTTTGTGAAATAACATTTTACTTTTAAGTCACTAAGGTTGGGAGGGATATGTGCCCTTGTGCATATACTTTCAAGCTGCCCCTGTCATCTCCCTCAAATACCAGATTATTTTCAGGCCTTACAGCAAAGTCAATTAAAGAGACAATCTAAACTGTCAAGCAGAAATTAAACATTTGCACTTTTAAAAAAAATTATAATTAGCAAACTAGCAAATTTTAATTCTATTAGAATAAGTTTTAATATTATGTATTTTAAAGATGATTTTAATATTTTGTATTGTAGTGTCGCCATTGTGAAGAGCTATTCACATCCAAAATATCTTTTCGCATTCATCAACGTAAACACACAGAGGAAGCAAGAAGCAGAGGTGTTTTAGAAGGAGAAGAACCTATTGGGTTGACGGATGCCACTAGTAGAGTGACAGCACACAAAAGACTCACATCACTCAAATCAGTTAGGCAAAGGATAAAAAGTGAGTTAAAGTACTTATTTGATTAAAAAAAGAAATCTTCATTCTTTATTTGTGTTCGACCCATCTCGGTTGGTGGCATGGCTATTATTTATTCACCCTAGGCTGAGACCTGATGTAAACAAATCCACGTGGAAGTCTATGCTCTGATTTTTTACTGAATGGACTTCAATGATTTCATTTCAATAACTAGCCCCTCCTTTGTTCTGTATTAAACTTGTTTTAACATAACATTAGAAAATTACTCTAACTAGAATTTTCCTTTCATTGATTTATAAATTATACTTTAAGCTTTGCAAGAGCTATTCAAATTACAACAAACGCCTGACTCAGCGTTAAGTCACGGTTGTGATTGTTGAGTGCTTCCCATTTATTTATGGCATTTGTTGAGTCTGGCCCGACTTTTATTAAGTACAAGACAGGAAATTTAAAAGTATTAAAAAATACAAATATTCATAGTGACCTATTTTGCTATGATAATGACTATACATAATTGCACCAGTTTAAAATATTATACTCGTGTTCCACCAATCAAGTAGGCCCTTAGCAAAGTGATGTGGGAATGTTTGTTTACTTCCGGTCTCAGGTTAGGATGAACCAATAATAGCTAACGCACTAGTAACGTTGAGCTAGACTGCCGAGGATGGTGAGATAGAAGTTTAAATCTTGGTTGGGTGGCTGGGGTGGTTTTTCCTAAATGGTTTTCCACTCTCTCTCTCTCTCTCTCTCTCTCTCTCCACACACATGCGGGTTCTCTTCCTCTAAATTCAACCTTTCTAATTCTTAACCCATAAATTAACGTAATTAGTACGTAAGCATATGTATGACCCGGACAGGTAATAAGACACAGTGCTAAATAAATAAACTTATTTGTATTTGACCTCAGCTTTAATAAATATTCTAGAAATTATTTGATTAGAACTTTGGTTAACGGCATTACCTCCTTGGAGATTTTGAAACTATATTGTGAAGCAGGTTTCATCTTAACTTGATGTACCTAAGCAGTCTAAGCACTATCACACTTAGACACCAGTGCACTAAATAGAAATAGAGGGTAGAAAAGGAGCAGTTACGCTTCCTCTCTTCCTCTGACGAGTTTACACAGTAATGATACCATTTGTGCCTTGAAAACATTAACTTGCTTTTTAAAATTATATTTTTCTTGTTTTCTTTTCTTGATAGACATATGCTACCACAAACTTTTTTTTAACCCTTTTAGTGCCACGAGCCAATTTGATCAGCTCCACCGACTATCGCTAAAAGTGCCATGATCTGATTTGATCGCCTCTGCCTACTATCACTAAAAGTGCCAGAGCCGATGAGGTCGGCTCTCCAGATTTGAGATAGTTCTCGCTTTATCTGAAAGATAGTTTAATTGTGTCATATATCACTAGAAAGAGAAAATTTACCTATATTATTTTATATAAGGTTGGCAACAAAAATCAACAGTAAATAGTTGTTATTGGAACTGGGAATTTAGTACATTTACATTGGGACTGTCACATACCCAAGGTGCTAAGTGCAACGCTGGTTTACATACGAGCTGCATGGAAAAACATAAGTGTATCTACCATTCATACTGATGTAAATAGTTTTGTAAACAGTGTTCAAATGTACGGGTTTAATTGTTCTGAGCTTAGAAAAATATACCAGTTATATTTTCATGTTATGTCATATGGATGAAAAGATTTTTTTATGAATGTAAGTAAATAGGCGTAATGACTTTATAAATTTAGATAATATTTACTAAAAATATGAAATTATTCATTATAAAAGTTTTTTAAAAAAAAATCCACTCATTATGTGTATGCCTAAATATTTATTCATGAGGTAAGCAATATAATAAATCTGGTTGTAAGGTAAGCAATAACAGCCCAAAAATATATAATGTTGTATATCGGTATCAAATAAAAATTCCTGTAATTCCTATTTATATTCATATACATTCAAAACTTTATTTTCTTCTATAAAACTAAATTCACTACAACAAAATAATATGGAAATGTGTATATAATATTTTTTTAAATGTGTCAGTTAGCATTAGTTTTGAAAAAAAATATCTAAATTAAAAAAAAAAGAATTAAATTTATAATTTAGAAATTAAATAATTTTAATTAGATGGTATTAAGCCTCATGAATACAGGTTTGGCAAATTTTCTTGCAAACCCTCACAAAAATGAGGAAATAGCAGTAGCATTCTTCGCATACAAAACACCTCAGGGTCAGACCTAGGCCATTCTTCGTGCACAAATTCAGGAATAGGCGTGGCACTAAAAGGGTTAATCTACATCTTGTCAGGAGTACTCCTACAGGCCATTTTCATGACTAACCCAAATAACCTAAGCTTTAGATGATTTATAAAATATTTTGTTTGCAAAACAAAACTACTTCCAGATAAAAATAATAATGTTGGGACACTGTAGGATTATTTTCAGAATTATTAAAAAATATATGCCTTTTTTTTCAATGTCATATCTTTAAAAACACTCATTGAATAAAACGTAAATTCACTAACATGATAATTCCTAACTTGATCTGCCATGATGTCACAGGTTGGCAACATCTTTAAATGATACAAAAGTGTTGGCTTAATTTCATCATAGTATTATTATTAAATATGTTTTAAAGAAAATATGCTAGCTCTGGCTAAATACAGTAATTGTTGCCATATTAAACCAAAATTCAAGTTATTACAAAGCTATTTTTCACAAATAAAAATAATTTGCTTGTGTGAAAATGGATACATTTCATATAAGTACTTTTTTTAAGCCAATGTACAATTTTTTTCATCAATTTCCAATTTTATATGATTGTTTTACCTCTGTAGTAGACAAAGCTTTAAAACATGTTTATAAATTTAATTTAATTTAATTTAATTTGAATCACTTTTCAATACAATATGATATTTAAAAAAAAGTTTAACTATGGCTCTAGTAAAGATTTACTTTTGTTCAATTTATTTATTATTTTTATAACCTGATTGTGTTTGTAAATAAAGTAGAAGCTTTTATACTAATATTTACTTCTTTTTCTAAACAGGTAGGTTGGATCATGTGTTGGAAAGGTTAAAAAGCAAACAAAACACAACCATAAAATCTTCATCTAAGAACGGGGTGGATGCATCCTTACAAGCCATTGCAATAGCAGCTGTAAAACGTCTTTTAGCAGAAACAAAGTATCAGCGGAAAAGCCGTGGTAAATATTATAAGTTTTCCCAGGAAATTCATGAAGAAATGGCACACCATGCCATGGAACACGGAATCCTGCAAAGCTCTCGCTTGTTTTCTGAACGTCTAGGTGTGAAAGTCAGCTGCAGTACAATTCGTAACATTGTGAAATCATATCGGTCCTATACTCCAGAGCTCAAAGAAGAGATTGGCAGGTATGCTGCAGGATTTGGTGTAGATGCTGCATCCCGCCACTTTTCAGCTCGTCTAAATCGTGAAGTCCGCCAAGGACTTGTGCGAAAATTTAAAAATTACTATCTAAGTCGCTACCCTGACCCAACAAATAAATTTGACAGCAAGAAAAAAAAAGGAACAAACAAGAAAAAATTGTTAGATGCTAAACAGAAAGACGACATTGGAGCTCATGCTGTGACAGCTGGAGTTGCAGCAACTGTTAAATATTTTAAAGAAAAACAGAATATATGTCTTAGAGAGGCTGTGGTGCGTAAGCTTAGGAAAATATACTTGGATAAAAACCCAGTACAAGTACAGGATTCTATCTTGCAGTGTCAACTTCAACGAGAACCAATGAGCAATGTTCAACATTCTACTGACCCTTCTCAAGCCCTCAACATCTTTCAAGCACCAATGACCTTCCTAAATAGCGTGCAAATGGGTAGCAGACCCTCAACAATGGTTTTTGATCAAACATTTAGTCCTCAGATAGACCCTTCAAACCAGCTGATCACTTTGCCACATCAGAACTCTTCACTTTCCATTTCTTCTGCAGCCATCAATAACATTAACAACTCTACTAACACAACCTCAAATTTTTTACCCATTCACCACCAGCAGGTTACATCAACCACTACATCTGTGATTATCAATCAAGACAATTCTTTCGACCAATCCACTGTGCAACTTCCATTATACCAACATTCACAGCAGCTGTATTCTTCTTTCAACATTCAAGGAAACACACTTGAAAACAACCTTATACCATTAAACAACAATGTAGCCAATGTGACTCCTGTCACACTCACAATAAACCAGCAACCCCTGAATCATCAACCCCTTTCTAACCAAGTTTCATCTCAAGCTGCAGGGTCTGGTGTGGTTTTACAGACGCTCAACACCATGGCACCCTTGACGTTAGAGGTACTCCATCCACAAACTCATAACCATTTATTGCAAGCTCCAAACAATTCTAGTGCTGTGTCGTTTAATACTCAGACTGCTAGTCCAGTAATTTCACATACACCTCATGTAGAAACTTTGTGTGAGAATATGCAACCGTTGATTTCTTCTCCATCAATTAATAGACCTTATAAACAGATTAATCAAAACTCTAATTTCCTGTCAAATAATATTGTTGATCATCAGCGGCATTCAAACAATATTGTTCAACGGCACCAATCTCTTAATGTTATTACGCAAAAAACTGTTCCAGAACAAATCACCAAGAAAATTATATCAGTACTACAGCCTCTGCAACCACCGACGGTTACATCACAAACGCCTGAACTGCAATATCAATCAACCCCTACTTTTCATGAGTTGACAACGCTGCCCATTGATGCAACTGGAGCTACCTTGATAGCTGATAGAGATGGCACATACACCCTCGCAACATGTCTTAACACTGACGATAATAAGAATATCCAAAATTTAAAGAAATGTCAAACACTTTTGTCACAGTCAAGATCAAGCCTGAATAGAAAAGTAAAACAAAATAAAAAAAATGTTCTATTAAGTGTAATACCAAGTTCAGTGTATCAAACATTTTCTGAAAGAACAGGCACCAATGTTTTTTCAAGCTCTTCTCTAGACAAAACTAATATTCACACGTGTCATGGCCAAGAGGTATCTTCTGGCTTACAAGTTGTAAATGAACAAACTCATCATCAACATCAGACTAAAATATTTGAGCGTACAAGGTCTAAAGGCTATAGTTCAATAGAAGAAGAAGAACAAAGTATTGATGATCCTGATAGCTTAAGCATTTATTTAGGGGCTGAAAGTTCTTCAGTTCAAAACAGTAATATTGTAAAAAAGAGTTCACCTACCAAAAGAGGCCGGCCTAGTTTAAAGAAAAAAACACCCCCAATGCAGAAGCGAGGGCGTTACACTATGTACACCCCAAAGACACGTGCAGAAATGGGGAGGTATGCTGCTGTATTTGGAAGTGCCCAAGCTTGTGAACATTTCAAGAAAATCTTAGGTCATGATGTTGCTGAAAGTACTATACGTGGACTCCGGGACAAATATCTGCTTATGTGCGGTGACTTGAGCAATGGTAGCAGTAAGGTAAAGGAGGTAACATCATTGGATTATAACCAGCGAGGTCGGCCTATGAGGTTGGGGAAATATGACCAAGTCGTACAAGATTGCATCCATGAGTTATCTAAGACAGGAGAAAAACTATCTTCTTTCTTGGTCATCACAACTGCTAAGCAAGTGCTGATGCAGTATGAGCCAGAACTGTTGGAGGAAAACGGAGGAAATATTAAACTCACATCCACTTGGGCAAAATCTTTTCTGAAAAGAATTGGTGTTCAAAATCACAGCTAAAATGCTCACTCAAATTTGTATTTGTCATATCAAGCTATTGAAAATTATATTTTAAGATGGGTATGGTCAAATACCTTTGATGATGATAATAAAGAATATTTATTTGAGATATTTAATATGCACTTTATGAGCTAATTGATTATTTCAGCACACGACTTGAACTAATTTAAATCTAGAACAGATACAACACCCAGACCCCGCCCCCCCAGCCGTTAATTCATCATTGTGAAAGGAGAAACCTCATTTTACTAATGATACATTTTTCAGCTATGTCAGAAATTGAACTTGACTAAGTAGGCAGATATGTTACTGACTGAGCTAAGTCTTGGGACAATGATGAGGATAATTATGTTAAATAATTTAATTAATTTCTTGAACCATTTTTGGTATACTACTGGTACAGATTTTTATCAACCTGTAACAACACTAGTCTGCCAAACTAGGACAAGCTACAATTATGTTTTCATACACTTTTATCGGATAAAATGTTAGGTCAGTAATCATTATGTTTTTTGGGATTTTACAATATTAATAACTATTGAGTCAAAATATGTATGTTGTTATTGTAAAACAAATTTTCAACAACCATTTAAATATCACCATTATAAACAGTAAATAGCCTGCCAATAATTTACATATTATCCTTTTTCTTTATAATATTATTACATATCACAAAACAGTATCAGTCCATACAATATCAAATAATTGATAATGTCTTGTTAGTTTGAGTCTCTGTTAAATTCAAGCCGGTCAAAAGTAAGAAAAAAAAGTTTGGTATATAGTTATGTGTTGTGACATGTGATAAGGTGTGGCTTTCTGAAAATTGATCCCTCCTCTTGCCCCTTTGGGTGTCTCAAATAGAATAGTAAAATACAATTCCAGTAACTTTAACATATCGCCACCCGTGTTTAATGTAATTACTTTATATAAAAAGTCTGTTTCTATTGTCAGACCCACCATGAAGGGGAGGGAGGGTGGGGCTAGTGGTACCAAGCCTGGGCCGGGGCCGAAGATCCATATTAACAATTAAAAAAGTTGTGGTAGATTGAATAAAACATGAATGATAAGCAATAAAATGCATACTAAAGAACAGTACATGTCCAGTGCACCTGTTGGTGTTTCCTCTGTAGAAACTTATTGACATTTGTCACAATTATATAATTGGTTCGGTAGTCTTGTGCTTTATTTCAAAGTGTTAGGAAGTTTCACGGAGTTTATTTTTTTGTACTTAAATTAGTCACGTGAAGAGAGTCAGGTAGTGAATCAAGTTCAATTTAAATTTAAAGTATTTTATCATGGGTGTAACATTTTCAGTGTTAAACTACAAATTAATTTGCGTACATTGGCTTTGTTTTGTAAACGTGACCAACAATTTTTTTTTTTAAAAAGTACAGATTCAAAAGTCGAGCAGAGTTGGCATGAAAAGGGAAAATAATTTGTGTCCCCTTCCTCCTGATTGGAATAAACCTGCCCCTCTCTAGATTTATTTCACTCACATCGGTGACCTGGCGGTCTAGGGTTAAGGTGTCAGACTTCTATGCTAGCGGCCGGGGTTCAATCCTCGGTCCCGGCAAAGATTTATCTGATTACCAAACCCTTCCTTCACCTCTGACAAGACATCTTGTGAATGTGGGGAATGCCAGGCCTCCACCGTGGTTCGGATTCCACGTTAAACTGTAGGTCCTCCATTTCATCTCACAATCACCCTACCATTACACATTAGCGTAAGTGCGTATAACCCGAACGGGTAGTAAGACGAGGTGCTAAAAATAATAATTAATATTGTAAAATACCTATGTTTCACACCATGCAATTTCTAAAATATGGGACATTTACGGAACACATACGCGTTGGGGTTGAAACTCTCAAAGTAAAATTAAATACGGGATGGGTGGTCGGTCACCTTTGGTATACCTTGATACGCATTGGAGGGAACGTTAATAGTAGTTTAAGACANACGGGTAGTAAGACGCGGTGCTAATAATAATAATAATAATAATAATAATAATAATAATAATAATGATGATGATGATGATGATAATGATAATGATAATGATAATGATAATGATAATGATAATGATAATAAAAATAATAATAATAATAATTATTATTATTCACTCACTTTTGATGATATTAATCAATTTTTTTCCAAGCATCACGATTTACTACCCATGTATTGAAAATTAAGCTGTAAAATGGTCTTGTATAAAACTCCAAATTGCTTCTAAAGGCATTCAATGTATAAAACTCCAAATTGCTTCTAAAGGCATTCAATTTTCAAAACTTAGGCAGGTAAGGAAAACTTCAAATAGTAATCAGAGGCAGTTAATTAAAATTAAACAGGTTAAGACCACTCTAAATAGCTTCTAGAGGTGTCCAATTATCAACATATTGTTGGATATAGACCATTCTAAATAGCTTATTGAGGTGTCCAATGATTAAAATTTCCAGGGGAGACAATTCCAAATAACATCCGCGAGGCATCCAATTTTTCAAAATTGGTTGGAAATTGGCCACTCTAAATATCTTGTAGATACATCTAATTTAAAAAAAAATTCAAGTTGTAGAATCCTCCAAATATCTTCTTGAGACATCCAGTTTTAAAAAATTTTCGGAAAGAAGACCACTTCAAATAGTTTATCTCAGGGATTTCCAACTGTTGGCCTGCAGCGCCACTATTTATTTCGCCGCGAAGTTTCTTGGAAAAGTAATCTTCTGTAGTAAAATTGATATGTTTAGCCGAGAAACAAAAAGTTTGGACTTGGCGTGGGGAAACATCTATGAAAGCTCCAACTGAAGTTAATTCTGTAATAAGCTTAACCACATTCTATTTTATAATAACTTGTGTAGTTGCATGCATCATATTTCTTTCCACCCCTTAGCCGATTAAGATGAGGTCCGCCATTAGTCTTCTAGATTTATGTTTGGCCCTCGGGCATTTTAAGTTGGAAACCTTTAGCTTATATAATATACATATGATTTTCCAGATAAAGACCACTCTATATAGCTTATAGGGACATTCAAAATTCCAAAAAATCTCTGGAGAAGAACTTTTTCAAATAGCTTATAGAGAAGTAATGTTTAAAAAAGAAATTCAGTTGAGGACCAACCCAAAATCATCATATAGGATATTCCATATATCAAACATTCACCTAGGGTCCCCAAACTCCCCTTCTCCCTTTTAGCTTTAGGGTCAAAGCTCCTCGAAAACCCCTTTTTATTTCTTAAGTTAATTTACCCTGTCCCCTCCATACAAATAAGGTTTCATTACCACTGAAGTTGAGTAGAACAAATCGAGGGTGCCCCATGCTCTGCCCCTGGTAGGCCTACTGGGCCCAGTTTGAGTTTATGGTGGGCTTGCCTACTGTACATTCATAATACTGTATATATTCACTAGTTTTTCAAACATCCTGGTGGTTTTTTTTGTGGTGAATTTTTTCTAGGTGTTCTTCAACCCACATCTGGCCTTCACTGCTAATTTTCTCCATGCTATTCTGTATAAGACGAGTTTCTAGTAATCAAAGGTAGTATCAGTCCCATCCACTTCGAAATATCAAAATTCTACTGTAAAAGATAATTTGTGGCTAATATTATTAAATTTGAAGAATGATATCTAGAACTTATGTTTAGCAAATATTTGTGTTAATGAATTGATTGAAAGTGATAATTTGATTAATTTTAGTTGCATACCTTAGCCCAGTCGGTAGTGTGTCTCTCTACTAAGCTAAGGGTCCCGAGTTCGATTCCTGGTGTGGTCGAAAATTTTACCATTGGTGAAATGTGGGTTTACCCTTTCACAGTGATGAATTAACAGCTTGGGACTGGATGTTGTGCTTTTCCTAGTCTCAAGATAGATTATAAGGCACATGAAGCTAAAACAGGCCTAGTAAGACGGTAGTGGGAACTTTATGGCTTGAATAAAAAACTGACCCAGGCCACAGGCTGGAAACAGTAATGGATATAAACCTTTTAAATTAATTTTGGGGTGAATTATGACACTTTAAAAACATGTGAAATACGGTCTATATTCTATATGATGCTAACGTTTTCATTCTGATTGAAAATAAAAAATTTTTGTGAAGTCAAAATGGCTGTGAAGTTTTTCTATGTTTTGTTGTTTTTAACACCGCGTTTTACTTGTATTCGAGTAATACACCTTCTAAATGTTCAAGCAGAGCTTATCTTTTTCAAAACAATGTTACACCACCACATAACACAATCATAATATTAATTATGAAAATTGATTATTTAAGTATACTGATAATAATATTCTAGATATCATTAAATATTTATTTCTATAATTTTATGTTAAGTAGTTGGTCTGGAATAGGATAGACCCAGACTTGTGAGAACAAATGTGGAGCTACTTGAATAAAAAAGTAGTGGCTCTAGTCTAGAATACTGAGAGTAATGGCTGGACGGTTCATTGTACTGACCAAACAACACCCTCTATCCACAATAGTGGACTCTATCTTCGCCAGCAAACGGTGGGCGCTCGGTCGGTATGGTTCAATTGCAAGCCGATGCCATGGAGTTAAAAATTCTAAATAGGTTTAAAATTTATTACCATTTATCTTATATATAATCCTAAAACAATGCAAATTGCTTTAATTTATCAACAAGTCCTAGTCTTTTGTAAATTTGAATTACTTATCTTTTCACAACTGCGATTTCTCCATTTTGATAGACTAGCAGTACAAACATTAAACTGAATGCCTACAATAAATACATATTTATTTATCTATTTACTTATTTTAGATAGCGTTTTTAGTTCATAAGTGAAGGTAAAGGTATTTATCTCATGTAGTATATGCATAATACAATTCTTATTGTAAACCAGAAAGCAGTGTAAACCACTGAGAAACAACTGAAGTGCGCAGCTACCCTGACACAAACAAGTGTAGCGTCAGTATTTTGAGGTAATGGCCATGAACTGACCCTTTATATTCGCGATTATAATGTGACCTCGGTTAACACTTGCATACATAACATCTTATAAAATAATTTGTTAGAAAATATTTATTTTAAATGAGTTAATTTTACTTTGGTAAGAAATATACTTGAAAAGGGATTAAAAAAACAACTGTTAATGGTTAAAGAAACTATAGTAAAATATACTGAAACTAAATTTTCAATTTACTTTGCAATGTAAATTGCACAATGTTAATAAGCTGGTAGTATACATTTTTATTGTTAAAATTTAAAGTAATTTTAACCCATACAAACTATGACATGAGGTTATTAACTTAAATAATTCACTTGCTAAATTGGTATGCAAACGAAAATGAGTTTAAGACAATAAAATATTACTTTAGGTTTATTTTTAAGAAAAAGGGTTGGCTATAACTGGATATTTAAAAATAGATAATTTCTACTACATAGTTTTAAAATGGTTAATATAACATGTAATATGACTTTGATTTATATCTAAGTTGTGAAAATAATAATTGTTAAACTAATACATTCTGAAATATGATAGAGTAACCCTACTGAGTTAATTAAAATAAATTTTATCTTCTACTGGATTTATCAATGTAAATCCTATCTTATACTAAGTTTATTTATATAAATCTTATAAATTTAAAATAAATATAATATTGGTAAACTTAATATTGATATGAACCCAGCTCCATCACTGGTCAGATATAGTGTTTACATTGCACTATATCGTCTGGTATGGGCTAGAACAAGCTGTTACTTGGCTGTTACTAACTCTGACATATGAAAGTGGCAGAGCTATGAACGATACTAGTAATAGCATTCAATGTGCAACCAGCTCCTGTGTTGAATGGAGGGAAGGTGTCGCTTGTAGGGTCAGTTGGTGTATGTATTTCGGTGAGCTTGGTGGACTGAGTATTTTCTGTCTCAGTGAGGAAAGCAATCAGGAAACTACCTCATTCCTCATTTCCCTAGTTCACCTCTTCAATACTTCCTAGGCCTTACAACACTGGAACTTTTGAGGATCCAATCAACCTTTGGGTTGAGTGCTTGCATAATTTATTCAGGAACTGAAAATACTCTTAAACTTGCATCAATCAAGAAAAATTTCCTTTTGCATATGATTTACAAATAATATTGGGATTAAATGGGTTAAGCTACACAAGTGTTCAAACATGGAAGTATTTTTTTACTAGGGAATTGCCTTCCATTTTTTATTTATAAGTTTACAAATAAAATGTTCCATTAAATATGTGGAAATACAAACAATTAAAAGCTTTATATATTACAAGCATATATTATTAAATTCTCAACTAATTAATTAATCAGGTTTGTACATGCATTGGAAAGGAGAAGAGGCCACTTTAAACTTTTCTCAGAGTATTTTACCTTGAAAACTTGCACACAAATGTATTACACAGAGACCCTCCTCGGTGGCGTAGTTAGCTAACGCGCTAGTCGTGTTGAGCTAGACTGCCAAGAACGGGGAGATTGAGGTTCGAATCTCAGTTGGGTGAACTGGGGCTGGTTTTTCCTAATTGGTTTTCCACTCTCCCTCCACGCAAATGCGGGTTCACTTCCTCTAAATTCAACCTTTCCAATTCCTAATCCGTTAGGAAGCGACTGATTGCATTTTTAACTGACATCTGCGGCTATTTGCTTGTCATCATATTTAGGAATGATTAAGAAATTATTTACATTAAATACCAATATTTTCCAAATCATTAAATCATTATTTTCCCATAAAAAGGGCAAAAACGCAATTTTTTTTTTCAAATATTGTATGCAATCACAAATGCTGTGTGAATAGTCACCTGATAAAATTTGTATGCAATCCATGTGACCAAGATATTGTACAATTTCTTCCAAAATATTTCATACACAAAGTTTTGATGTGTGTATCAGTGAAAGCTAACAAACGAAAGTTTATAACTATATGTATATAATAAATAATACAATAATGTAAATCACAGAACAGGACGCCCAAAGCCACATCTATTATAAAAAAACAACTCCAAATAGGTTCTTGAAGCATAATATTTTTTAAAAAACATTCCGGGACTCCCTCTTTTAAGCTTTGGGGTACCCCTTCCAAGCTTGCCTCAGAATTTTGGTTACAAGACGCTACTGGTACCAAGCAGGAATCACAATAGTCAGGATACAACAAGACCAATTATATATATAATAAGAAAGGAATGTTTTAAAAATAAACAGTAAATATAATATTATTTCAGAGGAACTAGAAGAAGTAAAAAATAAGTTTAAATAATAATTAGCAATATTGATTAAGAAATAATTGTAACAGTTTTTTTTGCATTTGGTGGACTATGCTGATGTTAGAACATGTCTTACTATCTTCCCCTCTTTCATGAAACATTGGGTTGTGTACTGGTCAATTTTAAGAAAATTAGATTTGTTTACTCCATGATACAATCAAAGTTGTCTGGGGGAATGGAAATTTTATAGTAAGAAAATTATAGCAACTCTGAATAGGTATAAATGAACAGTAAATATAATTATATTAAAAAAAAGTAGAAATAAATGGTAATTTAATAATAACTGTAATGAATAATAATTTTAGTTTTAGCTAGCATTAATAATTTGGACTAAGCAGTAAATATAAAACGATTTAAAAGGAACATGTTTGAATGAATAATAATTGTAATAGTAACTAATATATTTTTTTCTGCACTACAGAATTTGAAAACAAATGAGCCTTTGAATTCATTGCCTAACAAATTATGTACAGTATGCCATCAGGAATCTTACTAATGTTGTATGTTAGTACAGTTTTAGCAAAATTAAGATCAGAAAGCAACATTGATAATTAAGTGAATATGAAAGTCAAAGTTTTGGTGTCAAGTCATTAGTCTTCCTAGAACACCCCTAAGTCTCGATCAAACTCTGGTCAAGACATCTTATGACTAGCATTAACAGGATACAGTTTTTTAAAAGCTCACTAGGATGAATATTTCTAATGTTTTCAGACAGGATACAGTTTTTTAAGAGCCCACTAGAACCATGATATACCCATGAAAAGAAATATAAACGAGATACAAGTTTTACAACTAGGATAATTATATTTATTAGATAAGTTACAATTGTGTATATCTCATGAAATCTTAGTTTTTCTGATAACCTTACAAGATTTGTAAATATGTGCCGTTTTCAGAACATGAGAACTGATTAACAGGTAGGGTGTTAATTCAGTGTTTGACACGATACACTCCCTTGTGTGGGGCAGCGCTGAAAGAAGCTTAGGTCAGGTAGAACATTCCAATACTATTGTTAAGAGGGGATTGTGACAAAACTACTCGAGATACAGTTGTTGCTGAAATAACTCTACCTAGTATTTTACTGTTCAAATTTGAACATAAATTTATTGACGTAATTTAGGGTGTAAGAGACAAAAAATAATAGTATAAGGAAATGTTTAGAAAGAGGACGAAAACATAACCTGTCACCTACTCTTATGGGGTTGGTATAATTTAAATGTTCAGGAGCATATACAGAATGATTCATAATTCTCTGTACAAATTTTAATGAGAGGTAGGGAACCTTAAAACAAACCTTTTTTTGTTAATGAATCCGCAGACTTCATCCTTTGGTGCTAAAAGGTTCTGCATCAAATGGCTATTATTAGCCGTTGTTCATTTCACGAACTCTGAGATGGCTGACATGCATGTAGAATATTGGGCTGGGGAATCTTTGAAAATGAACGACAATCAATGCGTCAGGCATAACACTTTCTGTCCTTCCTTTATGTACCAACAGCACCCTCTATCCTTAAAGTGTAACGTCTGCTGACACACATTCATAAAGGAAAGGGTTTGTTATTGGGTTCCTCATCTCCCATCAAATTTTGTACAGAAAGTTTCGAATCAGCCTATATTCACATTAAGATCAACTTTATTTTTTTGATTCGGGCACGCACCGGTGGTCTCATGGTAAAGGTTCTGCATCAAATGGCTATTATTAGCCGTTGTTCATTTCACGAACTCTGAGATGGCTGACATGCATGTAGAATATTGGGCTGGGGAATCTTTGAAAATGAACGACAATCAATGCGTCAGGCATAACACTTTCTGTCCTTCCTTTATGTACCAACAGCACCCTCTATCCTTAAAGTGTAACGTCTGCTGACACACATTCATAAAGGAAAGGGTTTGTTATTGGGTTCCTCATCTCCCATCAAATTTTGTACAGAAAGTTTCGAATCAGCCTATATTCACATTAAGATCAACTTTATTTTTTTGATTCGGGCACGCACCGGTGGTCTCATGGTATAGGGCGTAGAGCTCAATATAATGGATTGCTGGATACGACAGGTTCGAATCTCATCCGAGTGCACTGTGGTTGATATTTCACATGTGATTTATCGCTGGTTTTTTTTACCACTATCTTAAAAAAGTTATTCCCAAACTTAATACCTGTCGAATACCCCTTTAGGGTCCATGGCCTAAGCAATGTACCTCTTTCAGCTAGTCATTGTAAAAGGAAACCAATACCTACTTCTTGTAAAGTATAAACGGACGTTCCAAATTTTAATAAAGCTTAAGTGATCAGCGCTAAGGAAATTAAACTAGCCAGCAATGGAGAAATATACCGATATTTATCTCACAGCTGTAAAAGCTAGTTTTAGGGTGGTGTTTGCCAAACTGTGGTACACGTACCTGCAACGGTGTGCGGAGGATTTAGAGAGTACATGACATACCACAGAGTTTTATTAATCATAACTTTATTTTATATATATTTACCAGAGTTTGGCAAACACTGCCCTAAAACTAGCTTTTATAGTTGTTAGATAACAATATTTATATATTTTTCCATTGTTGGCTAGTTTAAATTTACTCTTAGCGCTGACCAATTTGGTCTAAGGCGTTAGACTTATATTATTATTTGGTCTCTGTTGATGGGCAGGTTGGTGTTCGAATCTTGGCTGGATGCAGTGATGGCTGTTTACCAAATTCTACTCTAACCGTGTTTTTAAAATTGTCCATCTTCTTGAATACAGGCGCATTTACTCATAACTACTCTACTCACCATTAGCACTTGGATTAAATTATGATCCACCCCTTTATGAACTCATCATCGCTTTTAAACATATGTAATTTATTTAATTAAAATAAAAAATAAAAATCGATTTAACACATATTTTAAAAACTAAACTCTAATAGTGAAAAGGATGTTATATTGAAATATATCATAACGAAAAAAAAAACAGGGAGGCCTGGGCTCGAATCCCGACCGCGTGTACTGAGGGTGGGTTGTGCTAAATGGTAATACACTTTATCTTCACACAGATGCAGGTACATTTCCTCTTAAAATCTACCAGCTTCATCATATCTCAGTAGTTTGATTAAAACGCGTACAACCTGGACGAGTAGTAGTAAGACGTGTTAAAAAATAAAAGACACTGGTTGGTTCGCGTGTCCATGACTGAGGACCGCTTTTGCGTGGAGTAGGGATGAAGGAAGTTGGAATTTCATGGGAAAACACTCGCATTTGCGTGTAGGCAGAGTGAGAAACCATTGAGGAAGAACCGCACTCGGTTGGAATTTAAAGCCCAGCCTTACCATCACCGGCAAATTAACTAGATGTGCCTGATATTTAATCCGTGTGCTCATTGATGAAAGATATATGTTTATTAAATGCACTGTTTCTATTTCTATTTTGAAAGTGTCAAGCTCATACGATCTTATTGTATGTGCTGAAAACTTGAACCATGAAGGATAAAAGGAGGGTAGAAAGAAGAGCTGTGTTCAGAGGGCGCCCTTCATCGCTCGCGCCTTTCACCACACTTATTTTTTACTACAAAAAGGGGCAGGTGCAAAAAGACCCACCCTTCCCTTTGCACACAGGTATTTCATTCAAATAAAAAAATAATAATGTAGAGGAAGAACGTAAATTCTTCGGCTGAATGGCATCTCGGAGTAATCTCTTTCTGGACAATTGTTTGGACAAGAAAATATGCGAGCAGTTCAAGGTTGCGATCTAAACTACTAGGCTCCCCCTCTCTAAGCGAGGATACATTTTAACAATGGACCAAACATTTGCTTGTGTTGATATGAATAGTCACGTTTTTTTTTAAATCTCTGAGTTTCCACCTCGCTTACTCCCACCTGTGAATGAGTTTATCTTGTTACGTCGCTCTGTTTGCCATTTAGAACATTTCTTAACACTTTTAGGAACGTTTGGACCAGTGGCACCCAAGTAAGAAAAAAGTCGTGTAGCTACCCCTTCAATTTCTATAAGACCCCGTCACTTCAGAAGTCAAGCAGCTCTACCCTGGCATATTTTCGATCATTAAACTGCTTTAAAAGTTATTTAGAGATGGTTAGCTTCACATAATTATAGCGTACCCCTTTCTACTACTTTACATATTTTCTCCACAATTTTTACAAGTTTCTTAAACGCAACACCTGGCCCCTGGGGTATGCAACCCTCATAAGCATTCATATAATGAAACATATTTTGAAATAATGTTACTGGTAGTATATGATAGTAAGATCAGCTGATACTGGTTTTGCTTTCATAATTTATGAAAAATTAAAGCATTTTCTAGGAAAAGATGTCATACAATCAGTTATAAATTCTAAAAGAGAGAATTTTCTAATTGTTGTTCGAAAAGAATGAGTAATCTGTGAGGGCTAGGGTTATAAAAGAGTAAGTTTTCCCATGAGGGTCAAGGTTTTAAGAGGGCAGGCGAGTATTTTAAGGTTAGGGTTCTAAAAGAATAAATGTTCTATGAGGATCAGGGCTTTACAGTAATTAATGTTTTATGACAATCAGGGCTATACAAGAATGAATGTCCTATGATGATCAGGGTTCTAAAAGAATGAAAGTTTTATGACGATCAGGGTTATAAAATAACTAATGTTCTATGATGATTAAGGTTCTAAAAGAATAAATGTTTTATTATGATGATCAAGTTTCTAAATGAATGAATAATTTATGACGAACACGTCTATAAAAGAATGAATATTTTATGAGGATCATGTTTCTAAAATAATTAGTGTTTTACGAGAGTCAGGGTTTTAAAATAAGAATGTGTTATGATGCTCAGGGTTCTAAAAGAATGAAAGTGTTATGCCGATCAGGGTTATAAAATAACTAATGTTCTATGATGATTAAGGTTCTAAAAAGAAAATGTTTTATTATGATGATCAAGTTTCTAAATGAATGAATAGTTTATGACGAACATGTCTCTAAAAGAATGAATATTTTATGAGGATCATGTTTCTAAAATAATTAATGTTTTATGAGTGTAGGGGTTTTAAGAGAATGAATGTTTTTTGACGATCAAGATTCTAAAAGAATGAAGGTCTAATGACGAGCAAGGTTCTAAAAGAATTAATATTTTATGAAGATCGGGGGTCTAGAAGAATGAATATTTGATGACGATCAAGGTTTTAAAATGATGAATGTTTTATGACGATCAAGGTTCTAAAAAAATTAATGTTTTACGACAATCAGGGTTATAAAAGAATTAATGTTTTACGACAATCAGGGTTATAAAAGAATTAATGTTTTATTAGGATTAAATTTCTAAAAGAATGAATATTTTATAAGAATCAGAGTTCTACAAGAATTAGTGTTTAATGAAGATCAGGGTTTTAAAATAATGTCTCGTTTATAATGTTACAACCCCAATCTGTTGCCTTTTATTTACGGCCATGAACAAGATAAAAGGGAGTGGGAGTAAGCTATGGAACAAGTGACAAGGGGAATTATTAGTAATATTTAAAAGCAACTATATGAACGGTTTATTCAAAACAATAACATTAAAGTAGAAAACTTTACATGGTCTTATTAATCAAACTGAGATATGTTGAAAACCAAACAAATAGATAATAACTTCATATCTTTAAATTGCGCAGATAATTTAAGAGAGAGTTATAAAACTCGTAATATATTCAATATTCAAATGGGTCAGTCTTGAAGAGACAGAACAACCCGTAACGTTGAATTTAGTACAATAAATAAAAAATATTTATATCCATCAGGATAGTACATAAGGGCTGAATAAGGGCCTAATGGGCACCTTCAAAATGTTACTAAAGTGTCTTTTTCATACCAAAGAATGAAGACTTAAAAATTGTTAACTTTACATGTTAACTTTCTATAAGAGACTTTAAATTACGCGAGAGTTTGGCTAACAGACTTTTGTCAAACTCCCCCGAGACTATCTGATCCTGACACAATATTAGTAGATACTAGTAAATAATAATGAAAATATCATAGTAGAAGCAAACCATAGAAAAAGATGAGAAAATGTAAAAAAGTTAATTAATTTCATAATTAATCAAAATGATCAGAATGTTACGTTACATTAAATAATATTTCAAAATGCAAACAAAATAAGAAACGCTACCTTAATGATTACAAAATAATTAATACTATCCACAATTTAAAAACCATTTACATTTAACTCGTTCAACTCCAAAAGAATTAACAATTGTGGCTATCCAAAAGATTTAACACCCGAAAAGACTCTAGCGCCCAAGTGGCGACAGACAAACTATAGAGCCTCATTTCAAATTTAACGATCAGGTAAAAATCAATAGATCTAGATAATAGAAAATTTACAACATCTAACATGGCTGACTCTAAGAGTTAAAATTAAATCAGAGTCCAATAAATAAATTGCCATAGTTACGATTCTGATGAAGATATAATATATAAATGTTTTATCCTGACATTCTCTAGGTCCAGGACAATGTTCCTTAGTCAAGCGATGAACTCAAATAGTCATTTTAGCATACACGCACATCACAATGTATAGTGGGTTTCGTCGCAATAGAATCAAGGTGGGAGAACTGAATACACGCTCGGTGACGTCAATGCGGCTTTGGATGATCACGTAGACCCTTTGTTGTCAAGGCTCCATCCGACTTCCAAACCATTTCTTCAATCACCTGATGTTTTGAAAGTAGTTCATCTTTCTACCATCAGAGGGCAGGTGAATAGGTGAATAGTCATTATCTAGTCGTGTCCAATATTGGCCGCCCCATTACATGTTAATAGAACAGGACAGGGTGGACTACATCTTGTTAGAACATCGTAGCTTGCTCGGCCCACTCGTCAATTTAGGATGATAGGTGTAGGCCAGTCTTGGTGATTGCTAATTTCAGAAGATTCAATCGGTAAGTACACGCACAGTTTTATTATGTTGAAATTGATTATGTAGAGAGAATATTATTGTTCAGAATTGTTTTATTATGTTGTACCAATCTACGTGAACTACAATAGAAAAGATTACTATTGTAGGGATTCAATTAGTGTTGGTATAATTGGAGCGAGTAGTATTAATTACAGAGAGCTATGCGTAAATGTCAGCATGGAGTGGGTCCTATTGTAACATAATGTAATGTAATGCTACAATTGTATCTTACATCCTAAATCATAAAAAGTGTCTTTACTTACCCGTAAGATGTATCTTCATCGTTGCTACTAGAATCTGAAAAAAAAAAGAGTTTAATCTTAGATGATTGGTGATGGACCAAGGACCGAGTGAAATAAGCACACATCTAACTTGGTTTTTATTATTATTGGTTGTTCTGTCTTACGACAGGTCCATTTCTTTTGCCAGTGAACATAGACCACCTGTCCTCTGCCTCCACCTAGAATTATTCTTTCCTTCACTTCATCTAATATTTGAATCCTCTTTCTTCCTAAATTCCCCTTTCCTTCAACCTTTCCTTCTATGACGTCGTGCAGAAGAAAGTTCTTCCTAAGGATGTGTTCGATCCAGTTTGCTTTGAGCCGAAGAATCTCATCCAAAATGGTTCTCTTCTCACTCACCCTTTTTGGACTGGTACATTTGTCCCCCTCTCTGTCTGTATGTACTGATAAGTTAATGTATTATAATTATCTCCTTACCCATGCTGGAGGGTGCAACCACTAAATACAACCGCTGGTAGCAGGCGGGCTTTGAAACTGTAGTATCGTCCCCAAAATAAGGCAATTGATAGAATATCAGAGAGCCGGCATTTATCTTTATCGTAATACACACTCAATAATCTTATCTTAATATTGTAAAATTACTATTACGACCCAACCTTTTATTATTATTTCTCACACAGTCTGCAGTGTATATGTCCTTGCAGGTCTGTTTCTCCAACTTCCCGATAGAATGTGCTCTTAGTATTATTATTATTATTATTATTAACACTGCGTCTTACTACCCGTTCGGGCTATACGCACTTACGCTAACGTGTAATGGTAGGGTGATTGTGAGATGAAATGGAGGACCTACATTTTAGCGTGGGATCCGAACAACGGTTGGAGGACTGGCATTCCACACATTCACAAGTTGTGATTAATACACGTCTTGTCAGAGGTGAAGGAAGGGTTTGGCAATCAGATAAATCTGTGCTGGGACCGAGGATTAAACACCGGACCCCCAGCACAGAGGCCCAACACCTTACCCCTAGACCACCAGGTCACCTGTGCTCTTAGTAATCCGATTTATATTTTGTTCGTAAGATTTAGTTTCCTTAAAGTTTTCTTTGTTATAAGCAGAACTTGTCTTGTTTTAATTATCCCTCGAAACAAACTTGTGTCGACAATGCATCGTTTTGGCTGCATTCGACTTTCGCGGTTTTTCAACTCTCGTGAAAACCTCCGGAGCGAATTAACCGCGTTAGTCAGAGACGGAACTGTCCTGTACTGTTCTCTGGCCCTCCTTCCTATGTTTTCTCTCTCTTTTATCATCTCTATCTATTTTACAATACCTTTGTTCGTGTTCCTGACTTAGATCTTCCGTCTGTTTGCACTTTCTCATTTTCTTTCCTCTTGTGCCGGACTGACTTCGATGATCGCATGGTCTAATACGCTACTCTCGCAAGAGACTAGACTGCCGATGACGGGGAGATCGAGGTTCGAATCTCAGTGGGGTGTACTGAGGGTGGTTTTTCCATTCTCACTTCACGCAAATGAGGGTACACTTCCTTTAAATATAACATTCATCATACCTAAAACCATTAGCTTAATTAGTAGATAAGCGTTTAGCACGAATGGGTAGTAAGACACAGGGGTAAAAAAACAAAAAAGACTTAATTTTTTTAACCTCTTTTTCCGAAAAGTGTGTTCGGATTATCTGGAATTTCGGACTACCGGGATTTGGTCTAACAGGATTTTACTGTAGTTGTTTTTATTACATTTTAATAAATATCTCCCCAACCCGCCTCAATGGAATAGTTATTTAACGCGCTAGTCAAGTTGAGCTAGACTGCCGAATACGATGAGATTGAGGTTCGAATTTTTCGGGTGAACCGTGGGGTGGGTTTTACTAAATGGTTTTCCACTCTCCCTCCCCGCAAATGCAGGTTCACTTCTTCTGAATTCAACAATCCCAATCCCTAATCTATTTAGCGTAATTATTATTTAAGCGTATAACCCGAATGGTTAGTAAGACGTGGTTCTAAAAAACCCACATTAGTTGCCGAGTCCAAAGGAGAACCGAACATATTATTTGTGAAGATATGGTATTTAATATTATAAAATCGTCCATTTTTTAAAAAATGGGTGTTTTTGTAAACAATTTGTTAAGACAAACGTAAAAACAACAGACTGCCACTATTTTTGTAAACTACAAAAGTATCGGGTGTTTAAAAGCCTAATTATATCGAAACTGGTCTCACGATGTTGTCTAACAATTCACATGTATTCTTCACTCACGTCATTAAAAAGTAAGAAAGTAAAAGATGATGTTTTAAGTTGACTGAATAGTGACGTAATTATCGACGATGTTGCTGAAATGGCCTCGGGATTAAATTTACTAATAATAAACATCAACATAACAACATCTCACTACTTCAGCTTATACCTAAACACAGTTCCAGTTGTGTTTATGAATGTATGTTAAGTGACCGCCATGTTTATTGTATAGTCCCGGGTTCCTTGGAGTCAATGGGTGAGATACGTTTTCTACCTTCATCATTCCTACCACATTACCGTAAATTTAGAGGATAGCCTGATTTGGTGCGTATATAAAAATCATCAATATTAGTACCTATCTTTAAATTCAATGTCTCCACTACATAATAATATTACATACATACCTAATCACTTTCCCCACACTTCCCTGTCTTTGTATACTTCCTTCAACATCCATACACCGAGTCATACATGCTCTTTTATTATTAAAAATCTTAATGTTTCTCTTTTTCACACATTCGTCTACAACATTTAGCCACACCTTGCATGAACTACCCCTTCCTTTTGATCCCCACACTCTACCTTCATATATTTGCTTCTTTTACATTAACTTATTGTATATCCTTTCAAACCGCACTTCTTCAGCACCCATTCATTACTGACTCTGGACATACGAGGTATATTAACATATATTGATGATAATAATAATAATAATAATGACAACCACAGAATATCTCTTTTCAAATTCACAGTAAATGTGTTTAAACTTATATGTTTACAAAATCCAGATCTCGAAGAACAATTCAAATTATAGTTTATTTTACATCAAGAAATATATAAAATGCATACAAAAATGTAACATTTGTAAAAAGTATTTGTTTCCATTGGAGGAAGTATATTTGAATGTTCTGTCTGTAACTTATTGGGCGAACCAGGACCATCATCTAGACGTTATGTTTTGAACTACAGATTTATTTTAAACAATATCATCAGAACTGTGATACCATATGTAATACCATATGTAAAAACACGCTTGTCTGTGCTTCTAAGCCGGCTTGGTCTTAATACAGTACCATTATCATTGAAAGGAACTTTTACAAAATACAAACACTGTTTTTATGTCAACATTGATAACATTTTATTATATTTGTATTATTATTTGATAGGTATTGATAATATCTATCGAAAGTGACATGACTTGATGTATGAATACGTGAAAGTAGATATAGTAACTTTTCTAGTCTCTGTTTTAACTCTCCAGTTCCTAATGCCCTTGACTGAGTAATGATATAAACTAAACAAAGGGTTAAATATTTGTTGGTGCGGTTAAATATAGAAAACATACGTGTATACAAACAGTGACCAAGAATTCAATTAGGGATTTTCCCCTGTCTAACTTGTAGCTGATTTTATATTCTATAAATTTAAAACTGACACCTGGTCATGGGAATCGAACCCGGGGCCTTTGTCTTAGTACGCCAATGCTCTGAGCTATGATATTTAGATGTGGTTATAACTGTATTTAACAAATATAGTAGCTTGTCTATTTAGTCCATCACTGTGACTAATTGATTGTCTAGGTGATTTATTATTTATTTAAATTAATGAAGTGAATCGTTGGCTGTTGAACTTATCTAAATACACAATTTGTTAATTCTTAGTTTTCAGTGAATTTTGTTAGATTATGTGAGTTATTAATTTTTCAATAAGTGTAGAAAATATATATACCCATTTATGTTCCGTGCGCTGGAAACAAAAATATTCTTTAATTTTGTTTTGTTAAAACCATTAATGGAGAATTTCAATATTTTTTCCCACCGTACATTGATTCACTTTATAAAAACAGCTGAAGTGACCTTTTCTTTGCCCGAGCTCAGAGTCTTCTTGCTTGATACGTTTTGAATTGATCTACATTCCATTGTTACACGAGGGCTGTCTGTAGTTTTAGTAACGTTATCAGTTATTAAAATATTATTACCAATAATATTAATTAACATTCAGTTGTGGATAAATCAACTATACTAGTATCTGGTGTTTTTACGGTTGTAGAGTTAACACTATTCCTGAGATGGAACATCTTGTAGACATGTTTACGAACTTCTAAACTAATGGATAGGATAATAATAGAATTACTGCAAAAGTTGAGGACCATTACACAATAAAACACAATGTAAATTATTTCACCTTGCCAATACTCCTCCCAAGGTGTCCATTCGGGGTTTGTCGTCCACATAGTCGAGAGAATGTTCAAAGGAAGATGGCAGACAAAGTAGATTGCAATTATTAAAAGGAACATTTTGCCAACTTTATCTCTAGACTTAATTTCGACAATGCTGCTTCTGGATTCTGATTTGACTAATCTTTTTGTGATCTTAAAGAAAGTCAACGTGTAAAATATAAGAATCAAGGAGAATGGCAACACAAAGGTGATAAGTATTTGAGCCACTGTAAGTATTAACCAATGCCCAAAATTTTCTGACGAGTGGCTGACGTAAATACAGCCATTGACTTCATCAGAATAAGATGTGATGTAGTAAGGAAGAGAATATAAAATTGCCGAAATCCACACACCGAGGTTTACTGCTAAAACACGTATTTTGGTGCTGTCCACGTTTGCTGTGTGACTTTGTAAGCAATTGGCGATCATGTAATATCTTTCAATGCTGAGGGCCGTCGTCAAATATAAAATGACGGTGAGAAATATCAAGTAACTGGAATTGTATATTTTACATATCAGGTCACCAAACTGCCACCTTCCTGTAAGTAGCTCAGTCAAGTGAAGAGGCTCAACAATTACCAACATCAAAGTGTCGGCTAGTAACGTGCTAACCAGGTACAAGTTTAGCGGCTTCCACAGAGAGCGTTGCTTGCAGTAAACAATCAGAACAGAGCAGTTCAACACTGCTCCAAACAAGATTATTAATATAATGAATATTGCAGCTGGATACTGAAATTGTATTGAACCTGACTTTAGCTCCGTGAAACAGTCTTCCTGAAATGTAAGATGTATTTCAGTTTTCAGATACTCTTGGACACAGGTAGAGTTAAAAACCATGACCTCTTCTGACGAGTCTTCATGGGCGCAACTGTTGGTCCAGTTGAAGGCCAGAGGAGCTGTGAAGTTGTCCTGTGTGATATTGCACGTTATACTGACATTGTCTGCTCGGAGATAGTCTGCTATGAACTCATCATAACTCTTGTTTATTCTGTCTATGAACTCATACAAGCAACAAGAAGTTTCCCTTGTTTCGTTAACTGTCTGACCACTCGACCCTAACTTGGATTCTGCACATTTAATAAACTCCTCGTCCATTATAAACGGATAACACTTCTTTTCACTTGCGTTGTACACTTCACTTGCGTTGTCTCCCATTTGTAAACTTTATACCCTAGAATACAGCACAAATATGTGTTCAATAAAATCAAAACGTGAGCTTTAAAACTAATCTTTGTGATAAAACCGTTTTAGAAGCAGCCGGGCGCTTCTTTCAAATAAAAGTGAATGTATCTTGGAGTACAAATATTCAAATACAAAATATGTGCGGTTAAATAAAAAACCGGTTTTTCTAGATGTACTAAACTTGTTCACACCAAGTCAACTTTTCTTTTGCTAAGCAGTAAGCACCTACAATTGTTCTTTGTGACAATACTTTGTTGATAATAATGATTGTGAACGGGTGTCGTTTTAATTTTCCACGTTCAGGATTTAGACAATAATCTTGAAATTTGTAATTTTTACAAATTATAACAGTATTTAGGTTTTGTACACTTAAAGACATGAAATATTAGAGACCACACCATGAAAAAAAATTTAAAATAAATGGTACTGTGCACTGCACATACATTATCTCTCTTTTATCTTAAAATAGAGACTTTACTAAAAAACTCGTGAGATTTGTAAAACGAAATAAAATACATTTTCGCATAAAAACTACACCAAAGAGAGCAAATTAAATAATATATATGGTTGCAGAAACATTAAGAATAAAGGAATATCGCTGTCCACCAAAGAAAATGAAATTCAATTTCATTTGTTTCTAGATCAAAAACTATTTGTCTTATAAAAATATATTTATTTGAGTACTTTTTTTAATTTTTAATAGTAATACAACTTTTTCATGGCGGGTTATTTAGTATTTGAAAAAGTTGCTGAAATATAATACACATTGGAAATTTCCGCTTATGTAAAGTACCCTTTAGTCATTTCCATGGGCAAACAAGAATTGTCATTTTGTTTGTAATGTAAAATAACCCTTACATATAACATTTAATCAAAATAATTAAAGTGAACTTTGAGAAAATCGACTATATCTCTTTTTTGCTCTTCAGTAAACTAACCTTAGTTTTAGAAATATTTATCTAATTCCAAAAACTCTTCGGGGGGAACATTATGAAAACACCAGATACCAAGTTTTAGCCCTATAGTAAAATGGTTTCGTCTTTAGAGCGAGATACAGACGGACTGCCTCGCGAATACCACTTTATCGGTTTCATGGGGTCATGAAACGTAATTTATCAAAATCTCGATAATTTTGATGACCACAACACTTATCTCTCCGAGGGATCTGGAGAAAGTTTAATAAGTTTTAGTTTTTGCCTATAAAAACACAATATCAATTATTTGTGTTTTTGTTGATCTATTTTGACATATCTGCTAGAAATGTAATCTCTCTCTTAGTTTGTGTGTCCCTGGGTGTATATATTGCCTGCTGAGGACAAGAACCATTATAATAATAGTGGCTAGCATTGACCTTTGCCAAGACGCTCTTTTCTGATTTACTGTCACTCAGGGAGTCTGGGAAAGCTGTGACGTCATTCTGTTTAGTTCAGAAGATATTGGCGGGAGGTAGATCCTGAATTGCTGATTAGTTAGGTGTGCGTGGAGGTCCTAGGTTCAAATACAGGGATTACACTAGTTTTATGATAACTTTGGCTTCAAGACTTGGTCATACCTTTGGATCCCTCCATGAAAAATATATTAAATATCTAAATTATATATAAAGGAAGAGGAGGGGCCAAGAAACGAAAAAGTTTCCCCCCTAGTTAATGTTTGAAAATTAAAAACTACTTGGAGATGTCCTCCTCCTGCAAATTTTTGAAAATTTTGCTGCTTTTGATGAGGTATTTTAAGTAATTTTAAACAAGAGTTTTTTTTTTAATTTGAAATTTCCTAGAAGCTATTTAGAGTATTACTACTTTGGAAAATTGTTGTAAAGTGAATGCCTATGGAAGTCATTTAAAGTTTGGCACAAGGCCAACTTTAAGCTTCATATTAAAAACATCGGAAAATTTCGGGGAGCGGGGGAAGGGTTTAGTTAGATGTGCTCAGTTCGGAACGTTGGAATAATTTGTAGTGAGTAACTGTTTAAGAGTTCTGGTTTTAATGGCTAACAAGCTTTCGTCATTTTTATAATGAAGACTTTGTGAGTGCATGGGTGAAAATGGGACTTCACTCTGCAGTATGTTCAATAAACTTGTGTTAAAAATATAATGTTTCTTTACAATCGGTTCAGGTACAACTACATTTTATTTTTTTGTTAATTTTTCTAAAACTATTTTTTGCAAAAATGTGCTCATGAAACTCATAATAATAAGCTCAGAATTATGTTCGCACACTTAAAAATTCCCTCCCCCGAGGTTAAATTCCTGAAATTTTCTCTCTCGAGGAGGGGGGGAGGGGTACCGCACAACCTGCAGATGGTACTCCAATCCACCCCCCATTAAAATTAAAATGGGCGCCCTTGGTTGTGTGTATCTGTCAGGTATAGTGCTGTTTACCAAATTTACCAAATTAACCTATGAACTAGCTCCAGAGAAGTTTTTTTCTAATAATATTGTCTAAATCACTTTATAATACCCGTATCCATGGGACAAATAAACGTGGCGCCTATTATAAAAGCAAGGTGTTGTGACGCAACTTAACCTAAGAGTTGTCCAGTGCAGAAATCTTAAACGTTACTTAAATTGGAGTTCACCACGCTTTCTTGTCAGCCAGTCACGTGACGAGTAACGTTAACACGGCCATTTAATATTTCATTTGTTTGTTTAAAGTGTGCAGACGCCATCTTGTCTACAGTTGGTTTATCCTCTTCGCGCGAACAGAAATACGTCTTGACTTTTACTCACACTTTATTTTTTTTAAGTTACAGTTAAAATTCCATTGCAAAATCTTGAAGTCTGATCACATCTAACTTTTAAAGTTACATTTTAATGAACAATTTGTTTTAAAACACTTTATATTCATTTTCTATGTTTTAGTTTTTAGGTTACCTAACGCAAATTCTGATCATAAAACTTTTAAGTGGACGTTACCTTACGTAAACACTGAATAATATAATTAACTTGTAATAAAATATTGTTCTGATCAGTCAAATATTATTTAATATGTTCATAGATGGCAGTAGTATCTCTGATAGTGTTGCACTTGGTATATGCTCACACGATAGCTCTTACGATTTCAGGGATACATCTGTAACGTGTTTAATTGGAGAGTTTGTTTTATCTTCTGTGTCTTGTCTACCATTATATCATTATAATGCCCAAGCAAAGGAAGTGTTTTAATAACCCTGGTGATGTTTCTGCTAAGGGTTTTTCTTATGACTACCGAATAAATATGGCTGCTATTGGGAAGTTAAAGTTATCTACCAAATTAAAGTTATCAGCCACTTTAATGTTTTACGCGTCTTATGAACTGAATTTATCTGCTAGATAGATATCTGTAGGATAAATATATTTTTATTCAGAACACGCAAGGTTGGTACTGTTTTTACTGGTGCACGCATGCGTACAAGCCCTACTGATAGCGATACAACCTAGCGAGTGGTGAGAACGTTCAACATTTGTTGAATAATGGCGGCTAAATGAGTGAGAGGAAACAGCGCTGGGTGCAGAAACTAAGCCTAAGGCTGCGGTCACTTTGGATGCACGCTTGCGCAAGTATTAGGTTGTGCAAGCGTGCGCAAGAAGCTTGCGCGTGTACGAACTGGTCACATTGGTTGCAACTAGGTGCAAGTAATCACTACAGCGAGCTGTCAAGATGGAGTTATCGGACGAAGAAGAATTTGTGTTGGAAAATGGTGTGTTGAAATTTTTAATGATGGGGGAAGAGCCATTTAGAGAAGAATGGGTTAACGATTATTTTAAGAATAGAGATGATGATGTAGAACTGAAATTCAGTGTATGCTGTCTAATGTAGACGTGATTCTAAAATGTGTGTGTTACATAACATTGTTATTGATAGAGAAGGCAGTGCAGAAGTGGATTGTTAAGTTGCACAAAACAAAACACAGCTCCTTCGAGACATCCGGCTAAATTATGACTTGCGTAGATACAATAGAGCTACTGAAAAGGCAATTAAGTTGAAATAAAGTTTTTTCACCGTTTTTCAAATATATCATTACTTACTTGGAATATCCAATATGGTTCCTATCTCCAACCCACAGTTTCTTTATAATGTCTCTGTTGCTATGGTTCTTATAAGAGGCATCCCAGATGGTCCTTCTTGCTTCAACACATGCTATTAGCATATCCATTTCCGTCGTAAACACAAACACACAAGGAAAAAACTATCACCTCTTGAAAACAAGGGAAATAAAATAACTCTCACGTCGATACAGCAAGCGTGCATGAAGAAACAAATTTATTTGACCCGCGGCAAGCTTGCACAAGCTTGCGCATCCAGTTCGCACTCAGTGTGACCAGCTCGGGCGCACCACCATGGGTTTAGATGGATTTACTCGAATTTTGTTTTTTCATGCAAGCTTGCGCACGCTCGCGCATACAGTTTACTTGCGCAAGCTTGCATCCAAAGTGACCGCAGCCAATATACAAGTACTTTTCTGTCCTTGTCCCACCCATTGCCAACCATCCATATGAAAACGTCCACCTGACAGGTGATTTCTGTCATGGGGACTAGGGTATGGTCCATGAGCGAATTTACGGAAGGGCTGAGATTGCTACAGCCCAGGGTGGCAAATTAATTTTTTTTTAAATATTGAAACAAGAGCAAGCAGCTGAAGAGTAATTGGACAACGAAAACTTAGGTTTGAGCGTTTTTAGTGATCCTTACTATCAGAGTCAAACATAAGGTTATGGTTAGGCTGAATGTAGAGCTATATTAATTATCACTATCATTCATATACGACTTTTTTAAAATGGTGTTTGGCCTATAGTTTACACAGGACGAGGGTCTGAGTGGAGGAAGGTTGACTGAGGATGGGAGGGGAATGTTGAGGGTGCAGGGGCGTGGCAAGATCTATGTAACCCCTAGGTGGCCACGATTTAATTCCACCACTGATGTGGTCTGACGTAAGAAGGTCAAGTCCCGAGGGAAAGGGGTGACTATGATGGCGGGAGGATGTTTTGTCACTGTCTGCTGTTCATTAACATCTTCTTTTGTCGCACGGCTGAATTTTCTGAGCTCGATGTTGTTCACACATCATCGCGCGAGAGACCTGTCAGCCCAAACAAAGGCTGAGAGGATCAGAGAACAGTTGGTAATGAGACTACAATGTATCACTACTCCTTCTGTTTTTGTTTACTGAAATGGAAATTACTGGAAGAAGCAACTTAAATATGATCGTATCGATCATGTAGTGACGTGTATTACAAGTATTTCATGACGGAGGACAGTTCAGAAAAAAATATTAATGGTCTTATTAAAGAATAAGGCACTGAGCACAATCATAATGAATGTCGCAGATTTATTGATGGATCTGAGTTAAGTTTGAAAGCAGTTCTGCTGCTGAATGAAACTAGATATTTATCAATTTCCCCACTTTATGCCGCTGGCTTGAAATAAACATGAAAGTATGTCAAAGATTCTGAAAATTACCGAGACTAGGTCTTGGACGGTCTGTGGTGATCCTTGTTGGAATACTTACAGGTCTACAACAATTTTATTGTGTTGTATATTTGCGGGACAATCGGGCAACAAAGTACTGAACTGTGCAACAATATGAAAAGAGAGGTGACTAGTCACTATTTGCTTAATTCTACTAAGATAGAGACAGAATATGGTTCTTACATTCGAGGTTCCTGGTTCGAACCTTCTTGACCTTGCTGTAGCCACAAAGGCAGCAGATGCAGGTAACAAACACTCCACAGACGATTCTGCTGATTGCGATGGCTACACTGCTGCCACTCACCATCATCCTGAAGAAATACAGACAATCAGGTACTACGGAGTTATACCAGGGACTGTCGGGAGCTATATCAGGGACTGTCGGGAGTTATATCAGGGATAGTCGGGAGCTATATCAGGGACTGTCGGGAATTATATCAGGGATAGTCGGGAGCTATATCAGGGACTGTCGGGAGTTATATCAGGGACTGTCGGGAGTTCTATCAGGGACTGTCGGGAGTTATATCAGGGACTATCGGGAGTTATATCAGGGACTATCGGGAGTTATACAAGGGGCTGTCGGGAGTTATATCAAGGATTGTCGGGAGTTATATCAGGGACTGTCGGAAGTTATTCAAGGGACTGTCGGGAGTTATTCAAGGGACTGTCGGGAGTTATTCAAGGGACTGTCGGGAATTATTCAAGGGACTGTCGGGTGTTCTATCAGGGACTGTTGGGGGTTATATCAGGGACTGTCGGGAGTTCTATCAGGGACTGTTGGGAGGTATATCAGGGACTGTCAGGAGTTAAACAATGTTTATACGCCTGCTTACTATTAACTCTAATGGTAAGGCATGGTGCTAAATAATAATATTAGGGTGAGAGTCGTCCTACCCCAAATAAGAGCTTCAAGCTCGGATAAATACTACTTTGTCGAAATAATTAAATATACAATCCTTTGTATCGAAAATAAGTATTGTAAGTCCACCTATCATTATGTTAATCGTGGAAAAAATAAAACTATATTTTTCAGCAGAGAAAGATTTAAATCATATAATATTTAGGCTACTAAATATACTGGGTTTGGCCAATATAATGTGAACAACAGGGAAATAGGTTACACCTATAGGAACATAAGGTTTAATTTTCTTAACACGGGATATCAACAGATGTTGAATATCTGTCATGAGCAGAGCGGCATTAGATGAGAAACTTTTTAAATTAAGAGAAAAAGTTGTCATTAAATTCCAGAACACCCTCGACAGTTATGCAACAACTGTTGATATCAACACGTGGAGAAAATTAAACTCTTTGTTTCTACAATTAGAATTTATTATATATTTGGTCAAAAATCCATGTAGTGGATCATTAAATGAACTCAACACACCATCACTTTACGCATAAGTTATTACAATATATATATTCTAAGAGTTAAATTAAATCAGAGTCCAATAAATAAATTGCCATAGTTACGATTCTGATGAAGATATAATATATAAATGTTTTATCCTGACA
>CABFOW010004331.1:0-15739 GCA_902141385.1 Timema californicum
CAATCAAACCAACACCTAAAATATATTCCCCCATCAAAACTATATGTTTTATTTTAGAAAATAAAACTTGATATTGTAATTAAACGATAAAATAAAAATAGTTGATTATTGTCAAATTTGATTATTTCATTATCATACACAACATATTAACTTATTAAATACGAAATTTCAGAATTTACGCTTTATAATTTTATGAATGGTGTGGTTTCGTATTAAACCTTGTTCAAATGCCTATAACTTCCATAAAAAAATGATTAAAATTTTAAAATTATTTTTTAAGATTTAAATCAACTTTATAATTAATAATATATATAAAAATTATAATTTAGAAGTAAATATTTCCATGCCCCATTCCCCTTAAATGGTTATCACTTCAAACGGTGCCCATTGCCGACGCATAGCATTTTAATTTCCGCCCAACACTTACTGATTAATTCAATAACTTTATAATTGGCGCCCAACGTGAACCGATTAATCCAATAACTACAAATGGTGCCGCATTGTGGGTCAAATATCAACGATTAAATCCGTAACACTGCAGCATACAAATATGTAATGCATGTGATGGTGGCCATCTTAAGGAAGGGTTACTACAGTATTTGTAAAAAAAAATCTCCCTAACTTTTTCCCTGACTATTTTCCCAAGTACCCTGACCCACTTCTCAGATAATTTCCATGACATTCAACCGCAATTGTCTTGCAGAAAGCTAGTTTACACTTCAATAATGGATCACAGGCTACTCTTTTCAGTGTCTCTACAGGTTTTGTTTTAGGAGGCTTTGTTTTTTTGAGAAACTTAACATCATAGTACCAAATTTGTAATGCCCTTTGAAAGCACTTTGCATTCTCTAACTACCGTACACCACATAACTTCAAAAGAATAGTTGTACACCCTGTCAGCTGGGTAAACATGTTCGACGAGCTGGAGTCAGAGAACAGGTAGTATGTGTAATGCAATTGATATATTCCACTCCTATTCTCAAGGAACCAGTAACAACATGAAGCCCATGTGTTCCCAGATGTAGCAAACTACACACTTAATTGTCTGTGACAGATTTGATGTGGTCCTGAAGAAGTGTTATAAACTTTGAAATTGATATTTAGGTTATCTGTTGACACTTGTATCAACTTAGAGAGTGGAAGAGGAGAAATACCATCCAAGAAATGCTTCAGTAACTCTTCAGCGGTGCTCCTATCAAAAAACACAATGTTTAAGTAATGACTTATGATTTTCCTTGTCCCAGAATCTGATTACAATGTCCATTTGTCCTCTTTGATTAACTTTATTCAACGCTTCATCAAAACAAATTACAAAGTTGTTACATGATTTCAGGCGGTCCAGTAAATTGTTCTAAAAAAAATTGAGCCAAGGGTAAAGGCACTGGCAATGAAACACTCAGGAAACATCAACTGCAAAATTATAGTTAAATTATTGAACGAATTGAAAGACTTTTTTAGTCATAAAATTGCAAAGCTCAAATGACTTCAGTCTTAGTTATATCATATTTTATAACATAAGTGTTAGGGTTTCTTCGAGGCATTACACTACTTTCACTTTTGGCAACACCTTCCTTCTGCAGCTTTACAATTTCCAATTAAACAGAAGCTTGACATAAATTGTCATTTTCCTGACCTTCCCTGACTTTTTTTAAGCTTCCCCGACTTTTCCTAATATTTTTATCCCTAGCTTCCCAGACTGTATGAACCTTGTAAGGACATTGTTTTAAAAAATTAATTAATTCAATTAATTGTCAATCATTTGCGTGTTTTTTTTAGTTTAGTTTTAAGCATTTAGTAGTTAAATAATAAAGATATAGTGCTATTAAATGTGTCAAAACTCTCTTCCCCACCCCCTCAAGATCCAAACCTTGACCTCTGCCAGCAGTGTGCGGGTATAAAAGCATTTTACTTGCACATATTAGGGGTCATCCATAAACCATATATTGCTTCTTTCTTAGATTTTTTGACACTCTTCCCCTTCATTTAATACCAAGTAGACATTAATCATGACCACTTTCCCCTCAACCCACGCAACCTGCTTTACATAACATCAAGAGTGAATATTATTATTTCATAGGGAAGCTTTAGTGACACTAAAAGAGGAACTCAGATTTAATAACAAATAATCACTTTTAGATCAAGAATATAAATGAATTCAAATAATTTTATAACAGTACCTAATTATTTTTATTTAGGAACAGTAATTCTAATATCTTTTCAACACTAAAATTTAAGGGTAAGATCTGTGCTATGTAACTCTGTTAAGTGCCCCCTACCTCTCCCCTCGTGTAGCACTATGTAGACATTGGAGCACACCCCTATCTCAACAGAGTTACATGGTTTATGGATGACCCCTTCAGAAATGAGCTTTAGTTTTTTCTGTTGGGGTTTCACTGTCCAAACTGTCTAAATTCCTCTGTAATTTGAATTGTGATCTTTCTCTAATCATAATATTGTTTTCTGCATGATGAGTAATATATTGCAATTCATATTTAATATAAATTTGCAGTCAAGTATATAGCCTATATCAGTTTGGAGTTGGCCATGTATTTTGTCAGAAATCATTTTTTTAACTTTGACACTAAATAAAACGGTCGAGTTGGTTTCCACCCCTTTTCCCAAACATATAATGTATTACTTAAATGAGCTCAGTGTCTCAGTGCGATAAAATCTGAAGTCTTGATTAGAAAACCAAGGAATTTTGACAAGTGGAACCATTTTAACATATTTAAAATATAGGCTACAGTAAAATAAAATTAACTACAGTACCTTAAAAGAAAAAAAAATCTATTTCAACAATCTCAATTTTTCCTAGTAAAGGATTCAGATAAGTGTGCTTCAATGTTATTTCATAATTAAACCATCAACTAAGAATGTTTGGTTGTTCCTAAACATAAAAAAGGCACTAAAAATCTTTGTAGTAACTATAGGCCTATTAGTCTCATCTCGAATCTTGCAAAAATAATAGGAAAAGCTGTCAAAAATAGACTCTTAGAATATTTAAATAGAAAAAACTATTTTTTTGCTGGACAATATGGTTTCTTGAAAAACTCTAATAATCAAGCTGCAGCTACAGACCTAATAATAAAAATTCAAAATACTATTGACATGGGACACTTGGGAATGGGTTTGTTTATTGACCTGACCAAGGCTTTTGATACAGTTGATCACATGATATTGATTGATAAATTGAAGTGTATTCAAATAGAAAAGTCGCCGTTAAATTGGTTCAAAAATTACTTAAGTTATAGATACCAAAGAGTTCTGACAAAAAATGAGAAAGGCTCAAAATTCTTCAGTGACTATAAACAAATAATGTGTGGTGTTCCTCAAGGTTCAATCCTTGGACACATTCTTTTCTTAGTTTATATAAATGATTTACACAAAATTAATTTGAATGGACACATTCAGCTTTTTGCAGATTACACTTGCTTATATTATGAGAATATTAACATAAATGTTCTACTAAATAATGTAGAATCCGACGTCCCTCCTTTGCTAGAATGAATTCATACCAATAAACTCTCTATTCATTTAAAAAAATCTAAACCTACCTATTCTTAAAACCTAGCTACAAAAAATAATAAAAAAGAAAATAATAATGGAAAATAAGATGCTGGAATATGTAGACTCTATTACATATCTGGGACTAACTATTGACAAGCAACTCTTATGGGACAGGCATATAAATAATATAACAAAAAAGCTAATTCCTATTGCAGGAGCATTAAGCAGATGTGCATATGCATTAACTAATCCAGTAAAAAGAACTCTTTATTTTTCTTTGGTACATTCATATCGTTTTTTTATTTATATATATGTATATAATTAACTGCACTCCAAATAGAATTATTAGATCATTATATCAATTACCTGTCAGAGAATATAGAACTACTGAAATTTATAAATATTTGGATTTAATACCTCTCGATAAACTGATTATCTACCAAATAGGCATTCTTGCTTACAAAATAAATAAAAATAAACTTAAAAGTACCCACAAACTAGAATTCCCTCAGTCAAGTCATCATACTAGAGGCTCACTTAAAATATTATATCATGAATCTTTTAACTCTGTAAACTATGGAACAAATTCAACTTTAAATAAAATGACTATAATATATAATGCAATTCCAACAGATATCACTGGCTTACTTGAAACGGCAAATTTTAAAAAGCATTATAAAATGTTTCTTTGCCAGTGAACAAATTTAAACCCAACATACAAAAATTATGTAAGGTTTTGACCACCTACCCTCTGTGATTGAAATAGGTCTTCAATACTGTAAAATACCTTATCTAATTCTTATTACTATCTACTTGCTTTCAATCACAATTATTCTAATACATCTATTCCTAGTAAGCAATTTAGAATCTATTATTATTTCCTGTATATACCTAAATATATTGTTTATTAGTGTGATAGTGTTAAATTTACTGCAACTTTTTATTTTTATCCCAAAGTACTTTCTTACTAATTATTTGCTAATGTTATTTTTCTTTTCTTTTTTATATATTTGTTTTACTTATCTATATTATTATCACACATTTTTCAAAATTATATTAACTGTAAAATTGTAATGCTACTGCTGTCTTTTATGTTTGGTGTATTTTGTTAAAAAAAAAGTTTGGTTTTGATTGTTTAACTTTATTTCATGATAAAAATATTCATAATGTCTTCTTAAACTCTTATAAAATTTTAACTAATGTAAAATTTCAATTTCTGTATTTCCATAGTCCTATAAGTGAGCTCTAGCTCTTTGGGTCATATAATTAATTATCAAATGAATATACAAAAAATAACAAAGTGGGCTGGGGTGTGTTTGATAAAAATCAAATTTTATCATTTATAAATAAGTTTAATTTTCTTTTGGTACCTGATAATCAAGCTTATAAAATTGATTTCATTTCTACTTAGAATGTGGAAGTTTTGAATTTATTTTTAACTGCAGCCTTCTCAGTTGTGTAAAATTTTAATTGGGCCTTGACAGTCAAATGAGTTTGGAGCCCCTGAGGATAAAAAAAATAGCCAGAGTGTTCTCAGATTTTAACTTTGACCCCTCCATCACCAATATGTTGTAAGCCTGACACCATAGGCCATGTGACCATTGGTGCAAGTTACACAGAATATAATGGTCTTACCTTGATCAACTGATCCAAATGGGCAGGAATGTTAGTGCTTTCAACCACCACTCGAGTAGTTGTGTCTTTATTGACATAAAACTTGGTGATCATCCTCCAATGATAGACAAAATCTTCAAGCAAAGGTGCTGGTGGTGCAAGCTGAAATCATTATTTTGTTAGAACATTGAAAGTATGATAGAAACAATTCATAACAATCTCAAATTTAAAATATAATGGTTTTTTGTATCCCTAAATATATTACCAAAAAAAGTTATACTTTTAAAATTACACACCAAACACATAGATTTCTCCTGGTTCAATATTCCAACCAATTATAAATTGTTAGAACATCAATTTGACAGAAGTTCTATAATACTAATATACATAGTTTTCACTTTCTCTTCTTGTTCAAATAACTTTACTTAAAAATGTAATCTTATAAAATGGTAGGCTGAAATGGGGTAAGTGCATAAAGGTTTTGGTGTAGTTGGTTTTCGAACTTAATTAGCACAATTGGTATTGCAAGCAGAAAAATTAAATTAGGCATGCGTCATCCTTGTTTAAAATGCTTTCTGCCACACCAAGTGATTTTTTTGACACCATGATATGTGGCTGCACTTACTCCAGAGGTCGGGGCAAGTGCAGCTATGTCCTGGAATTCTATATCATATGCTCCTAAGAAACACTGGAACAAGTGTATTTTAGCCCATTTTCTACAAATTCTGACAGTTTTAGGATCATTCAAAAATTTGTATGCTGAAAGAAGTTACAAACTTTTTCCTGATGGAAAACACAAAGGTCACAAAAACTGTAACATTTCAAAAAGCAGAAATCATTATAAAGAACATAATTGTTCCACGCACAGGTTGGGAACCACTGCTCTATACAATTCACACATGGTAATGTCTGGGTTAACACATTTAATCCAGATGTTGCATTTATACCACTAGCTTTCTCTTCATTTCAGGATCCATCGCACTGTTCACACTGATAGTACTTTACATTTTTCTTCTTAGTAACTGGTTGTCACGAGTTTTGCTTTTCTTTTCAATTTTTAATTATTTCAATCTTCTGCCCCTCCATGTATTGCATTTTATTTCTTTATTTACATAGTATTGTTGCCAAAGTTTTGAAGATGTTACAATTGGTATTGTTTTATTTTGATAACATTGTTCATACTTTCAGCAAAAACAATGTTTTTTTAAATGGTGAGGGACTCATTATTTCCATTTAATTTTGGTTGTGGACTTGTGCTGGATTTGGATGGATCGTTTTGTAAGCTGAGTGGCACAGGTATTGAGGGATCAGGGTTTTTTCTAGTGTGGTTATTTGTGCAGTAAGTGGACCACCACCACCATTATTATAATAGGTAGACCTACTTGTTTTACACCTGTCTCAAAAATAAAATGTTGCTGCAGGCCAACATCTATTACTTATATATAACTTTATAAGAACAATAAAATTGGTGTTAAACCAATAATAGACACTGCAGTGTCAATATTAACACCCATGTCAACTACTGGCTAGACACAAATAAATAATACTTTTGGGCAAATGATTGAGCAGCCAAATATCAACATTTAAAATCAAATCAATTGGAAATAAATTGAATGTGAGGATTCGTTCAAAAATTATTATAGTATTGTAGTACCGTAGACAATTTAATTCTTATTTAGTGTAAAGTGTCAAGTACAGGGTTGTCTAATCAGTTGGCTAAACAAAAGTTAGTGACTTTTGGATGCTTTTTTTTTACCATAAAATTCCTTTGGTAATCAGCCAAACATTATATAATACATGTATAGGCATAATGCACTCACAAGCAACATTAAACTTTAATTAGTTGGTGAACATTAACCTTGTCCATGATATCACGGTAAAACCAATTAGGCAACATATGGCTAGTGCACGACATCATGGGCTATATATCTGACGCGTTCGTGTTGTTACAATGCACGGGAAATTCAAACAAAAATATTTCCGTGGCCTTTTTTTGCAATTAATAACTTTTCATGATTTTAGTAACATTCATGACCTAGTAAACACCCTGAACTATTAGTAGAGTGTCAATTATTCGTACCTTTACCTAGAAACCACGCAACTAGAATGAGGAACCCCAAAACTTGAACATACATTTAAGGATGGACATTTAGGCCTATTTTTCACTAAATTTTTTTTTAAGAAATGTGTTAAAAATCCTATTTGAAAGCAAAAAAACTTGTTTTACAGTCAAAGTACGATAATAGCTGTTAGCAGACATATTTTCAAGTTAATGAAATCAAACTTTAGGCCTAACTGTGTTTATATGCAATATTCCAAGTTTTAAAATAAACGTTTGTATCTTTAAAAATGAACTTTGAGTTTGTTATACCCTACTTTACATTCATTCGTTGGATTGCAGCAGAAATATTACCACAAACATCACCATCAATGTTTATACTATATTATATTAATGACTAATCAACACAGAAATAATGTTATTATCTGTTATAATTCTATATGGTATAGGTATTAACTGATTAAAATGCCAAAAATCGTAAGCATATTGGATAGCTAAAGAAAAAAGAAAATAAATGGATTTTTTATACCTTTAATAGGGCTGTGTCTGAATAGTCTATTTATGCGGTGTCGCCTTCCCTCGTGCCCTTGATAACTGCATTGGTAATTATGTGACTAAGTGTAGATCTGAACGAATAGTCAAGAATGATGCCTATGCACCCTTCTCAAGCCCTGCTATAGCTCTTGGTCACCATACATACAAAGGCTACCAGCCATGCGCTGTCGGCAGCGGTGTTTGACTGGCAATTGTTTTAGTATTATCAATTTGTCTGCTAGAGAAGTGACTTACACTTTCCACCATTTTAAATAAGATTGTTAGCATTCGAATAGTTTGATAACGTCTTTGCTATGAACAGTGCGAGAATTGTAAAATCATCATGACTGTATCAAGTCTAAGACTCAAGGGTCCAACTAGGGAGCCTTAGACTATTTGGATACAGCTTAGGAAACTTCACATGTGATTTTTTTTTATATTGAGGTATTTGTAATATTTCAACCATTACTTATGACTAAATTTATTTTACAGTAATTTGAGAAATATTTGAAATTGATTGATTTTAATGTGAAATTTCAAAGAACTAGTTACCATAATGTAGGGTCTTTACAATAAATGTATGTAATCATAATAGGCTAGCTAAATAAAAATCATCTTTTGTGTGTTTATAAATTTTTTAAATGTATCAACAAAGCTTAGTCCAACTTTCTAGGTCTATAAAAATGCATTCAATATAAAATGTTCGATGGATTAATATATGTAGAGACAAGTTATTACAATTAGTTAGCAAGAAGTAGTACTTTAACAAGAGTGAATCTGATAGTTATAGGTAATTTGATTTAATTAATATTTTGCATGTTTATAATACAAAAATTAATCAAAGAAGCTTAATTCAACCTTCCAAACCTACGAAAAGTAAATACAATAGATATCTAGATTAGCTATTTTAGACTAGCTATTTCCATACAAAGTTGTTATGTATTTTGATAAAGATGTTTTATTTAATTAATTATCTAATCAACAAATTAAAATATTTTCAAGGCCGACCTTTTTCTTTGTCTTAAATAGGTAACGACGCTGCAAGATAAAGGGTTGTTTTTTTAAAATAGTTTCTTGAAACCAACAATAAACGTTCTCTACCCACTTATCAATTTAATTACTATTAATTTATGTCTCAACTTAAAAATTTATTCAAACTATTTTAGAATTTTTTAAAAATATATATCATTACTCTCTCGAAAATTTCGTTTCTATATATGAATACAAAAAAAAATATGTTTATTTAACATTAATGTTGGTGAGATTCCCATTATACCATACTTACAGCATCCACAGCACTTTGCAGAACAGATGAGAACTTACTAAGCATTTCTGTCACAAGACAATGTCAACGAAATTACTGTAAACATTCTCACTAGAATAAAATTTACAAGAACTAAAATAATAAAATTACATTAATATATCTTATATTCATTTTATATTTTTAATATTTAAACTATCAAAATATTTAACATTTGATTACTATTTATATTACGTGGACTAGATTATACACGAACGTGAAGCTATCGAGATAGTGTACAGCGATAAACATAATTAAAACTTTGTAACCAACAACCGAGAACTAAAACTTAGCAAACAAAATTGTAGGAATTAACAACCACGTCCTGCAAACTAAAATTCTTATCCGCCATTACGCTGATAAAAGCAATTTTGGAATTTTATTTACGATTATATATTACATATTACTAGTTGAACTTGAAGCTCTATACTATATAACATAATAAGAAAGAACACCCTATTAATACCAGATTTTGCCTTAACCGACACTCAAAAATATTATATTTCTGAAAAGCAATTAATGATGAATAAATCACCCCTCAAAAACAATTAATTTGATCTGCCATTACTTTTTTACGTGTTATATCCGGATGATGTAAGTTAAGTAACGACTAATTACTTGACCCAGTGATGTGGGGTGTATCACGTTCCCCTGCATGGGGTTACATGGTTGGTACTGAGCAGCAGCAGCAGTATCAGGTCCGACTTGAGGCACAAAGAAAATTAGCATTGAGATAGTTCAAGATCGAACAGCCACGGACGTGACCACATGGAGTGGTAGTTTAGCCGTAGTGCTATGGTGTAGATAGGAAAATGGAAAACACCAACATCATATTTTCCCCAAAAACCTCTTTTGGTCAAATGATCAAAACAGTTATAGCTCTTCCTGGGATAAGAATTTCGTGTTGTGCGACCGGGGCAAATAGCCCCAAAGTGCCTATTGCATTTTCAAAACCATCGTTTAAGTCAGATTAGGAGTACGATCTGTGAGTGGGAGGAGGAACTAGTAAACACTCTGACCTCCTATGAACACTCGCTCGAGAGTTATCCACTGCACAGGTACCTACTCCACCGCTAGAAAGCAGCTGGTTTAAAACCTGTACCTGGCACAGTGAATGAAGGTGAGGCTGAATGATGGCGAGACCAACAGCGTATAGATAGGAAGAGAAATGTGACAGGGATGTATTTTGTCACCTAGTCAGTTCAAATTGTATGGTGAGTGGCTGGCTGGTCAGGGAAGCCCTAGAGGGACGTGGAAATTTCAGGGTAATAGGATGCGTTATAAACCCAATAAAATATGCAGATGACCTAGCATTGCTAGTCAAAAATAAAGAAGAGTTGCAGGAAATAAGGGACCAACTGATGGAGATAGGGAGAAGCTAATGGTCTTGAGATCAACATTGAGAAAGCAAAAGTGTTGATGATTTCAAAAAATAAATGACCGCTGAAAATGAACTAGAAAGTCTACTGACAAAGAATGTCTACTGTTCCAAGGTACTTAGGTCGAGGATCACCATGGCAAAGGAAGCTTTCAATAAGAAGATTTTACTGCTGATAGGCAAGTGTAATTTGGGACTAAGGAATAAACTGATGAAATGTTACCTTTGGAGCATCGCACTGTATGGAGCATAGGCCTAGACTCTTAGGAGGATGGAAAATAAATACTTGGAGAGCTTTGACATTTGGTGCTGGAAAATACTTGAGAAACTCAAGTTTACAGACAGGGTGACAAATGAAAAAGTCCTAAGAAGAGTAGGTGAGAAGGTAACCATTTTGGATGTGATTCTACCATGCAAAGTAAACTGTATCGGACATGTACTTAGATAAAACTTTCTTCTGCACAACATCATAGAAGGAAAGGTTGGGGGAAATAGGAGCTTATGAATAAGAAGGATTCACATATTAGATGACTTGAAGGAAAGAAGAAAATTCTGGGATTTGAAAGAGGATGCAGAGGACATGGTGCATTGGCTGTCTAAGTTCATTGAAAAAAGGAATAGACCTGTCGTGAGAGAGAATACCTAGTAATAATATGGAAGTACACCAAACTAAGGCTTTATTTTGAATAAATCACCCCTCAAAATTACTATTTCTGATCCACCATTACTCTTGTACAGACTATTTTGAAAAATAATTATTTTTATAAATTTCACTTGTGCTGATATAGCACGTATGGCACGTTGATCTCAATACTACCTATATGAGGAATAAATCCATGTATTGGGTGGGTACATCCAATTAGGGCCAGATTTGGAATAAATCACCTCTCAAAAACGCTCTTTCTGATTCACCACTACTCTTATACATACTATGTTGATAACTTTATCAGGATATTATATACCCGTGATGTGCAAAGTACGGCCCACGGGCCAGTTGGGGTCCGCGAAAGGATTTCAATTTCCGATCAAACATGTGTTCAAAAATTAGAAAAACAGAAAAAAAAAATCATTCATATAGATTTTTTTTTTCCTTTCTAATAGCATAGTGACCATTTTCCAGAGATTAAATAATATGCAAACCATCCACGAAATTGGAATGTAAATGTTTGCTGTAGAGTAATTCAAGTAGTGTTAAGTATCTGTTTTATTCAAGTATTTGTTAAATAATGTAAACAACTCACACTGTATAAGAATTACATATCATTATAATACAGTAATAGGATTTAAGATTCGGATGGACATCTAGAGGTTTATTAAATCACTCTTCCAAATAGTTCCATGTATTATCACCTCACCAGAGGTGCGCTACTGTAGTTATGGCAGTCACCACATCGACCCCTCTCACCCCCTCTATTTTACCACCCTTTAAGAGTGTCTTTACATTCCACCGGAAGCCCCCTCCTTTACCCCTAATCCTCTCAACTTTGGTGCTTGCTACTCAACAAAAGACAAGCTGTCCCCGTTATACTCTCCGAGGAGTGATGCCGAGTTTTGAGTCACAATCTTGGGGTGTTTTAGAATGACGTCCAAAGTCAAAGGACAAGGGCTTGAATCCCTGTCAAAGTATAATTTATCTGAGTTACCCTAGCACACCATTATTTATAGTAAATTACATTTTTATTTAGTTGGATTATTATTGTAGGAATATATATATATATATATATATGTATATATATATTTTTTTCTTCCCTATATTTTAAAAAAAATACAGCATTTTTTTTTCTTTTTTTCACTGACATAGTTTTTACAGTCACTAATTACGCTAATTATTAAAATACATGGTATAAGGATATTTGAATTAAAATATGTGCACCACAATTTGTTTGTACAGAAGATAGAAAAACAAAAGTGAAAACTACACTTTATTCTAAACCTAATTACATAGCTGAGGGAACTGTAGGTCTCATGGAGAAAAGATTTATCTTCGCTCTCTCTCTCTGTTATCGGTTGCCAAATCTCCAAGCTTTCGTTTGTGGGGAAGTGAGGGGGTAGGGTTTACTTGGAAATCCATAATTATAAACAATGCGGCACGGGGAGGCTGGAGGTTGGGGGGGTTCATTTGACAGGCGAACACATTTCCTATCAGTGTACAGCCTTTTCTAGAAACATTAACTATTTCCACAATAGATTTTTTTTCAAGATTGAAGTATATTAACGTTTTTCTATCCCCACGTAATTATGCTTAAACTATTTTATGTATAAAGCTTTTTCCCTCATATTTAATATACAAACAACATGCATTGTCTCTTGAGTTAATGAACAATTTCCATTTTACGAATTTAGATGTAGACTCTTTAATACCATTGCCCTTTCTTTACTACTTAATATTTTCCTCTTGGGATGTAATTGCTTGTAACAAGTCGGATACTCCATAATTTTTGTTATATTTTAACTGTTAACAATACATTATTATTCAAATAAATATAGTAATATACACATAGAATTATAATTCCACAACCTTACGGGGAAAAAAACCCAACCAACACATACACAAAATCTAATCGTGATCAATAAAAAAAAATTCTACACAGAGTACTAATAAAATACGTGTTTATTTAGTGAATGTTTTTGAGCTAGTTATTAGGAACACGAGATTCAGACTACTGTAACTTTATAACTGTGTTGGAGGAAGAAGCCCCAATTACTGGCAACAACGACAGCCCATCATTGCCAAATTTTATATACATTTGAAGGAAGACTGATCATGTAAAACAAAAAAATGACAAAGCTGTTGCTCAATAGTAAGCATGCAGCTCCTTCAGCAATGAAATTATGTGTAGGTGATAGACTGATAAAAAAAATTGGAAATCTCTTTAAAAAATTAATGAGTTAGAAAAAGGTGGCCAAAGTTGGTGAAAAATGGAAATTTTATTACAATTAAATATAATTTACGTACTGTACGCCTACTTCACTTTACAAATAGGCCCTATTGTAACTTTTTTTTTAACACCGTACTAACAAGAACATTGTATTCTATGATTTAAAAAAAAAGTAATTAAAAAAGCTTGCTAAATCATATTGCCAATTAAAATCGTTAATTTATTATTATTATATGAATATAATCCATCCAAAATTCTTTCACTCTTACTTGCTTAATACTGTTGTGCTGTTTCCTCACAAAATTCTCATCTAATTTATCTTTTGAAATATTGGTAGTATATAACAGTAAAATTTGAATATTTGTAATTAAAGACTTAAAAAAAAATTAAATTCCTTACTATATTATTTACTCTAAACCTTTTATATATTTAAATAAAATATAATCGTCCTACCACCCACTGGTAAAACATTGAACATCTTCGAATAGTTATCACTTCTATAGGCAAACATTTTTAAACTAAGGTTTTATCTGGCTAGAAAGTTTTTTTGTTGTAACCCTGAGGCTTGTTTTAAACTTAACCAGACTAACTTGTTTACAAGATTGTCTTGGCTTCCTTATCTATGCATGTTGTATAGATTGTAACTGTTATGCTTAGTAACGAATTTAATTCTAACTGTATATATAATTGTACACATTGCGGGATCAAAATTAGACCAGAGGTATAGAATAAATTAGGTGTTTGTCCACAAATCCCATTTTTAAACTTTGATTTTGAATGTTGCACCTGTCATATAGAGTACGGTAGGCTGTAAAGCCCTGACACAGACTCCGTGGTTCGTAAGAAATCGGTGCCACAGTATATTCAGATTGATCTGGCCACAGATTCCTTATCTGTAAGTCTGTGGAAGTTGATCAACTTGAACTTTCTAAGGACTAGTTTATACAAAAAGGCTAATTTAGAAGGTAAATAAATTCATCCTAGTCTTTTAAGGCCTTATATCTAGAAAATAAGGACGATAAGGGATACTTTTATTTATATGGGCTGAAAGAGAAATCTTTTCAGTAAAAAACCCATCATTTGTGGACGTGACAAATATTCTGCACTACACGCTGGAGCGAACTTAAACGTAAGGACCACTCTTAAAAAGTGGCTATTTTAGATGATAATTCCATTCATCCCCCTCTTAGAGGGCTTATATCTCGAAAACAACTACGATAAGGGATATTTTTATTTATATGGGGGGGAAAGAGAATTTTTTTTTGTATAAAATCCACCATTTGAGGACGTGACAAACATTCTGGACTAGATGCTGGAGTGCCTTAACCGTAAGGACTACTCTTAAAATGTGACTATTTTAGATGTTAATTCAATTCATCGCACTCCTTAAGGCCTTATATCTCGAAAACAAGGACGAGAAGGGATACTTTTCTTTATATGGGATAAAAGAACAATGATTTCTGTATAAAATCCACTATTTGTAGACCTAAAAAGAATTCTGAACTAGATGCTGGATCTCCTTAAACATAAGGCTATTTTAGAGGATAATTCCATTCATTCCCCTCTTTAGGGCCTTATATCTCGAAAACAAGGTAAAGAAGGGATATTTTTATTAATATTGGGTGCAAGAGAAATGTTTTCTGTATAAAACCCACTATTTGTGAACGTGAAAAACCAAGCATATCTAGCCATTTTATTCGATAAACTCGATCACCTACTTCTTTGAGGCCCTCTCTTTTTTAATTCTGTACTACCCTTGGTGCCTACTGCCATCTCTGTTTCAAACATGAACCTTGGTTTATGCTAGTTCAATTCTTTTTCTTGTGTTGGCTAAAATCGGTTAGGTTATTGTAGATGTGGAGTAGCTACTAGGTTTATACGAATTATGAACTACTAATCACAGACGAGTAAATATGCGCATGCGTGTTGGGATCCATCTTAAACTCCAAAACAAATGATTTATAATTAGGTTTTATTTTGTGATTGGTTTGGTTATATTATTGTTAAAGATCAAAACCTATATACACATTAAGGAAGCACGAAAATAATATTAAAAGTTCTTGCTTTGTTTACATTCAGAATACCTTGGCTGTTTTGCATTTTCATGCTAATTTATTTCTAGTTCGATAGTTAAAATGGTGATTTAAATATATTTATTGTGATTGTACTAAATTTTAAGTATTTAGGTTACTTGAAGTTTTCTCAACAAATTTGTTTTTTTAGTTTCTTTTATTGATCAGCTGACTGATTGGTGCTCACCCTTTGCTGGAGACGGATTTCTTTTGAAGTCTTTGATTGGACGAAGAGCGTGACTATCTCGTTGATTGGAACGATCACGTGATTACGGATATAGACTGTAATCACGATTAGAATTTCTTGAGGACTAGGACCACAGAGAGAGAGTACGGGCTACATACATACGGATACAAAGCTTGTTTCGGGGCCTTAAATAAGATTTATAATTCCCC
>CABFOW010004331.1:20996-33892 GCA_902141385.1 Timema californicum
TTTTAATAATATATGTATGAATAATTATTAAAGTGAAAAAAAAAGATTAATTCGGAGTTACATTTATTTTTATTTTTTATATACCTTTTTAAAATGATTTTGCTCCACAATTATTAATGTACACATTTTGTAAGTTAATATTGAATACAAATTTGAGCTCTAGATTAGGCATTAGGCCTAGTATTGAATTTAATCTTAAATCTTTTATATCCCCATATAACCTCCATTAAAACTTTTAATATTGAGTAAGCTGCAACAAAAATAGCATGTTCGTATCTTCTAATCTATATTCATAATCAACATGTTGAATAAATGAAAACACAAGAAAATAAGTATCACACTCAATACTATTTTGTTCAGGACTTACCAGTAAAATATTGAGGAGACAACAAAGAAACAAGAACACAGCACGACACTTTCTTAAAATGTGATATACTGGTCTGAATAGCTCTGGTGACGTGGCCTCGAGAAGGGAGGAACAACATGTGACGTAGTCTCGGGGAGGGGGTGAGAATGCATGATGTGGCCTAGAGAATGGAGGGTATACACGCAACATGACCTTAGAAAGGGAGGAAGACACTTGAAGCAAGGAAGGTATTCTGCTGATCAGTCAAATCTAAATAAACAACAACCTCGGAAAATACCAGCTTGAATGGCCCTCTACCACTCTTTTGCTTCTCAGCGCCCCCTTGTGCAATCACACTGCCCACTTGGGGGACCATGTGTGTACACAGTCTTTCACTAATCAATTTGTGTTATATCAGCCCTACAAAGAGATCTCTTCCTATACCTTCTTTTGGGGCCCCTACATGATCTATCAGACTGTTAGTATTAATAAAGTAATAATTAATATTGACATTCTGACTGATAATGTAGGGGCAGTACTTATTGATTGAAGGACGGACTTACGAAAATACTGATGTGATCCGAATTTTCTGATCACATTGGTATCAGTCTTGCAAGTGGGGGGAGAGGCTGGCAGTAAGACTGACTGTGTACATGCTCATCAGTATTTCCTTCAGTCTCAGCAGCAAACATAGACTGCTCACGCCTTTTTATTATCATCCATGTTTTTGCCCATTGAATGCAGGAGCTGAGACTGACAAAATTAAGGATGCAAAGACTGACTGTGTATGGTCTCATTGTAAATACTGATTCATATTATCATTCTTAGGACTGTCATGTAGGGGCCCTATAAAGGCTGTTCTATACCCTTGTGCATGTTGTCATTTAGAAATTGTTTCTTAAATAACTGCTTTACTTAGTCAAACAAGTTTTCTGGTGTTTTAAAGTAGACATATATAGCTACCTTAGATATTTTTTTCAAGATTACAAAATTGATATATAAAATCTTATTTAAGGTTTTAGTCAAAATATTTTTTATAATACAATGATCTGATGCAACTTTTTTCCTCCTAAAAGTTTGGTTCTCTCATACAAGGTTTTTCTATTGGTTAGTTACCACCTCCACCTCACATTACTTGGTCTGCCCAAAGTTCAGGCTGCCTGACCTTTGCAATTAAAGGTAACCCATTAATATTTGTCCAACAGCAAAAGCCGGCAGGACTAGAGGGATGGGAATCTGAAAAGAGTGATGACAACTAGAAAAAATATATATTTGCTTCTAAGTGAGGTGAGTCTTAATAGAGGAAGGGAAATAAATAATATTTTGCCTGCGCTTGAAGCATTTATTTAGGTTTTGTCACTTTGGGACTTGTTTTTAACCTTATTATAGTATATAAATCTTTGGAATTTACTTTTCTTAACTGTGCAATAAACCATGATACTACGCCCCTGATACCAATAGTAAATTTACGAATCCTACCTTAGACACCACATATATACACTAATCTACTTACGAATGTACACATCTGACAGCTAGAAAAGTTATGAAATCTACTTTCACGTATTCAACCATCAAGTGTATTCTACAATTGTAATGTATGATATAAATATCTATAAAATAACACAAACAATATAGTGCATAGTATATTGTATCAATGTTGAAAGCAAACAAAAAAAATAATTTTCTAAATGGTGCTTTTTTTAAATGTAAATTTTTAAGAAAATCAGAATATATATTTCTTTAGTGTGCATCTAAACAAAAGTAGTTTTTAAAATAAATGAATTAACATTTCTTTTTATTTATGTAGCTTATTATATTATTTGTTTTTGCATATCACTATCCTTGCGTGTGGAAAAGAGGTCTTTATAAACAAATATATATAATTAAAATTAATGGTCTAAGGACACGAAGTCACCAACGAATTCAGTCACTTTTATTGTTTGAGTAAAACTTTCCTCCTTCACAATCCTGCATACTGAGTGTTTATTGTGTTATCACTTCCACAAGCAGCTAATATATATAAATTGTGCCTTGTACCTATAATATATATATGAGTTGGTGTAATCTAGAATTCTATGGGTAGCATCTACTAATGAAAATAGTCTTTCGTAAAATTATATTGGTTGCCGGTTATACTCTTGTGGAGGGTGAATAAGATAATGTGAGAGTGGAATTATGGAATGAGCTCAATGAAGTCTGTAATGCATGTGAACCGAGTGAATGAATTATCTCTTTGGGTACCTACCTATCCATTCATAACTCCTAACAAGATAATTCTGAGAGAGTGTTAGGAAGGTATGGTATTATCAGTGTAAATGAGAATGGTATTGAGTTTGTGATTCTATATTTAAAAATAGGTTTATTCGTAAAATATATATATATATATATATATATATAATAAAAAGGTTTTCATTAAACTATTCTAAGATAAGTTTTCTTTGGAACATAAACATATCATCTTGTTAAAACTATTTCAAAAATAAAAAAATCATCATTAGTAAACTACCCTTGCACAAATTTTTCCCCAAAAAAACCAAGGAGACTGCAGATTTTTATGTGTAAAATGAAACATTAAAAATTGTTAAAGCCATTTTTGAAAGATTTTGGTTTTTAAAACATCACTCATCAGTCAACTACTCTTAAATTAAGGGTTAAAGTTAAAATAAAATAAGAAATCCTGAAGTTCTGGATTCACTAAAGATTGCCAATTTGCCTGCGCAAGTATAGAAATGGTGTGAATTTGCACCCAAGATGCTCCCCAGGATGTGCCTTTTTTATTTGCTCTAGTCCTCTAAACAAGGACAATTCTAGTAGAAAAAGCTGGTGGCCACCAAAACATCATCATTTGCGCTCTTTTAGACTAATCCGTGGAAAGAATTTACTTCCAAGTCAACGCTATGTTTTTTTTCAGCAATGCGTCTTACTACCTGTTTGGGTTGTATGCCTATGTTCTAATTACTCTAATGTGTTGGGGACAAGGAAGGTTGAATTTTGAGGAATTGTACCCAAATTTTCATGGAGGGAGAGTGGGAAACCAATTTTAGGAAAACCCAATACACCCAAACAAAATTCTAACCCCGATCTCTGTCATCGACAGGCCAGACTGATGTGAGAAATGCCTTAGACCATGAGGCCACCAAAATGGGTGCTACATTATTAAAATATCTAATGAAAATGACAGAAAATACACTTATAACTAAACATATTTCTTATAAGCTAACAGTTAAATTAGAGTTGGCATGTTATTTGATGCTCTTCAAGCAATTATACTTGATCTATCTTCATATATATTATAAGTTTAAATCTTTAATTGCAATAATAAAACACAGTCAGATCTGACTAATTTGAAGTTGGTTAATTCGAATTATTGGATCATTCGAACCCACCATTATTCCTCACAAAATTCTTATTTAAATCAATGGTAAAACTACTATCTAATCCAAATTTTAGAAGGAAATATTTGATAATTCAAAGTTTATACAGTATATTGTTAATTATTTTGAGTTTCTACTCACTTCAAACCTGCCTTAACAAACTCAACTAAACCCAAGAATTCCAGGAATGTCAAATGCAGTTAAGAATTATTGATTTATAGTAAAAGAGAAAGCAAGGAATTTTGCACCAGCTGCAAGTGGTTTTACTAGAATAGGGGATGTTGTCAGTTAAAATACACTAATCAGGTTTCTGTCATGATAAGATTCAGAGGAACCAGCAACATATATCTCTCACTTCGGAGGCCTTTAGGCATCTTGAGTTCAATAGCGTTGAGCAAAGGGATCCATCGGTTTAAAAAAGTTGTGGGGGAAGGTCAGTTAACAATAAGCTATTATAGTTTAGCAACTTGTTAATAGGATGTGTGAAAATTATTATTTGAGGGGTATCAATGCTCTTTATCTCAGTCTTATTCCGTTCTTCAGCTGCACATTACAAACTTTGTTGGATTTACTTTCCATTCATCCATCCCTCTTTCCACACCTCACCTGTACATTTCACAAACAACATCCAGACAAGTAGAGAGAGTAAACAATGAGTCACACATCACCAGACACAATACAACAAAGATGAATAGTCTTAAATAACAAGATTGAAATTTCTAAGTATATAAAAAATAATTATTAATAATTATATAATATTAAAAGCTAGGCCCAGGCTTGAAAATCCAAATATTGAAATATTCATACTTATTCTTTTTAACTTCAATTAGGTCATGAAATGTTTTTCTCAATGTCATGAAAAGCGATGAAATTGTTACACTCCATCCTGGTAGATACTTTGATAATGAATTTTATTGTAACTATAATACCATTATTAGCTACTATTTATATTACTTTTTGACAGGGCCATTCTTAGGTAATTTGGGGCCCCCTGCGAACTGTAGAATTTGGGACCAATAGATTTTTTTTTATAAAAGATTAGAGCAGTCTAATAACATAACAAGTTAGATAATATGAATCAGACTAAACAAAAAATATATTAGGGTAGATATTTTATATGATCTTGAAAATAAAATGAACATGTGAGCTTGAAATAGTTATTTAAAAAGAGACTATTGATTGACATACTTTTTGGGATTGAATAAATTACTCATAGATGATAAATTATGTATACACTATAGTTTTTATATGAAAGATAGTATAGTTTTAACATTTTTATTACAATTAAAGAAATTATTAGATATATAAGTAGATAAATTAATTATATTATTATTAGCATCACGTCTTACTACCCATTCGGGTTATACACACGCTAATGTGTAATGGTAGGGTGATTGTGAGATGAAATGGAGGACCTACAGTTTAACGTGGAATCCGAACCACGGTGGAGGCCTAGCATTCCCCACATTCACAAGATGTCTTATCAGAGGTGAAGGAAGGGATTGGTAATCAGATAAATCTGTGCCGGGACCGAGGATTGAACCCCGGCCGCCAGCACAGAAGTCTAACACCTTATCCCTAGACCGCCAGGTCACCAATTAATTATAATGGTGGTTGTATAGTAATTAACAAGCAGTCAAAGGACAATACAGTATTTAACAAAATTGAAAGGTCATAAAATGACATATACCTAAGGACTTTCCATTACAACATACTAAAATATGGTAAAAACATTAATTGACTCATAATTTCCTCACTAAACTTTTTTTTAATGCGTAATGCGTTTCAACATTTTACATTTTCATAATTTAACTTTTCTTGCTGTGAAGTCATCTACTATGCTGCTGATGTTTAGCTGGTGACTTATATTATTCTAAATAGAAATAGTGGCTAGTCCTATCAATCTTTCTTGTATCAGAGTAGATCTCAAAATAAATATGTCTTCACTAGCTGTAATTTGGAAAAACTTGACAAAAGAAGAAAATTTAAACATACTATAGATAAATTTGGTACATCTCATCTCATCATCAATATAGCATGTTCCAACACACTAATTTTATGAACAGTTTCTAAAGAGTATTTTGACACCAACTAGTTATTAAATGACATCTATAATGCAGGGCCTTCTTAATAGCATTGTAAGAACCTGGGAAAATGCATTGGGACTGTACCAGCCCTACCCATCCACAAGAATAAAAATGTAAATGGTAAATATGGCACAAACGATCAATATATCAGCATCCCAGCATAGGGACCCTGGGCACTCGCTGCCCAGTGTGTGATATAGAAGCGCTCTTTTTCAGCTAACGGGGTGGAGTGTAATGGATGTGGTGAGTCTTCTAGCTGCTATATTTACCAACAGGCTCATTGCTAGTTTTTGCAGTTAGTGATCTTATTTCAAAATATTGCTTTCAAATAAAAGGTGGTTAAAAGGAGGGGGAGGGGGGGAAGCTGTCTTAGAGTTGCTTTAAATATTATACTCTAAGCCAACATTTACTGGATTCACTGGTATGAAGCAAATAAAACATTCTACAAAGCTTTGTGGTTCTATCCTTGCGTGCATCCAATGTTTAGTCCTTGATATTATCTATAGATATAGGCTACCAATGTGGGTATCACTTAAATCGTAATAAAGCTATTATTTGTGCATCGACAATGAATCATAATCAGTGATTATCATGCTGATTAATTGGTGACTTTTCTTAATATACTCAAAATTTGTAACACAATAAATATTTTGTCTTACGGACTTACTGAGAAATATAACTTATAATGAGACTAAAAATCTATTAACAAGCATAAATAAAGACAAACACGAGTAACGCCCAGGCTTTATTTTAATAGAGAGTCATGTCTACAACAATACAGTTGACAATTAAGAGAAAGGGAGACGAGCTGTGGGGCCTCAGGTGGGGAGGAGAGACGAGTGACATGACCTCAAGAGAGGAGGAGAGAGGAGTGATGTGGCCTCAAGATGGGAGGAGAGACGAGTGAACATGACCTCAAGAGAGGAGGAGAGACGAGTGACATGACCTCAAGAGAGGAGGAGAGAGGAGTGATGTGGCCTCAAGAGAGGAGGAGAGATGAGTGATGTGGCCTCAGTAGAGGAGGAGAGACGAGTGATGTCGCCTCAGGAGGGGAGGAGAGAGGAGTGACATGACCTCAAGAGAGGAGGAGAGAGGAGTGATGTGGCCTAAAGATGGGAGGAGAGACGAGTGACATGACCTCGAGAGAGGAGTGATGTGATGTTAGTAGGGGAGGAGAGAGGAGTGACGTGAACGTTAGTAAGGGAGGAGAGAGGAGTAACATGACCTCAAGAGAGGAGGAGAGAGCAGTGATGTGATGTTAGTAGGGGAGGAGAGAGGAGTGACATGACCTCAAGAGAGGGGGAGAGAGGAATAACGTGATGTTAGTAGGCGAGGAGAGAGGAGTGACGGGACCCAGGAGGGGAGGAGAGGGGAAACAAGTGATTTAGCATGGGGAAAAACTAATAAACACTAATCAAACAGCTGATGATGTAATTAATTTAATTTTACTGCTCTCATTTATTTTCTATCTTTTTAGTTATTTATTCAAACGATTAAGAAAAGGGTTAGCTTAGGAGCCTCTAATCCTGGGGGGTGGGGGTTTCCTTTCAGATGCATCACTTGAATAGGCCAAGAACCAGCCCTGCTTTTAGAAAATTTTCCCCTAATATATTTCAATTGTGTCCCAAAATGTTTGCATTTAAAAGATACTTTTTCAAACTCAGGCACCATAAACAGTGTTTGGAAGCTGTCGATAAGATTAATTTATATTGTGATTTTTAAATAAACGAGACAAATTTAGTATCTTGCAATAATTTTTTTGTCACTTAAAAATACACTTTTATTATATGTTAGGATTCATCAGAATGTGGAAAAATGGACAAGCCATAACCTAAACAAAAGAAATGCCAACCTGCCATTAGGTAGGGAGTTAAAAAATTGATCTCCTGATAAACTGCATCAAATTGTTAACGAAATGAAGGAAGTTAAAATATTAAGAAGAGCCAGAGAATACCCTTCAATATAAGACTAAACCTCTTCATGTTAAATTTGTAAACAAGCCTCGAGTGTTTCCAGTTTTTTTNTTTTTTTGTAAATAAGATAGTTAATCTTTGTGACATTAGTGTACCTGTTTTAATAAATCATATTCTCTGCATTGTAAAATTTTATTATGAAGCATCTCAATGTAAAGTACTATGGCTTACAACTCAAAAACAAAAAAAAATGCTTGGCTAGGCTTAAGGAAGATCTTTTATAAACACATGAGTCATATTTGGCACAGAGACTTGCAACTAACATTGAACTAAAATATGTTCTTCCTAGTGTCTCTAACTAATGATAAAACTAGCTTTCATGAGATCCTTCACCAAATAAGCTAGGGAGTCTCACTATCACAAACAAACACTCAATAGTACACAGTCCTGTTATAAGAAATGTTTTGTGTTAATGCACAGGAACAATTTCTTTCACTGTATATAATTTTTAAAGAAAAGTAGAAATATTCTGACTGGAGCTTTGGTTCAACACCTTGTACCAGACTACCTGTAACGCCTCATGAATGACTTGGTCAGAGTATGCAATACCGCAGTTTTTACACTTTCCCTGTTACTTGCTTAGTACTCTTGCACTGCTTTCTTAAAAAATCTTACGTAATATCAACTACTGAGATCACTGAGGGTGGTATGCAAGAACGTTACTGAATGCTTAGTCGACTGATAGTGGTCCCAAGCACACTATCGGTCCATCTTTCAACCTATGATGATGTAAGCAAACCCACACTGGTGTCCACTTCGCATCCACATAGTGATGTTCTTACATACAACCCTAGGAAGTGATCCCTTCCACATTCAACTCCATGCACAGCTCTAGTATTCTTTACTAAACTTCTCAGTCTCTCATCATGCACCACAGAATCAATCATCGTTCTTGAACCGCCCCTTTGCCATGGATGGAAGGGAATATCTTTGTGCTTAAACAATCTGTTAGGCACAAATAAACCTATTTTTAAATACAGAATCACTAACTCAATACCGTTCTCGTTTACCCTGTCAATGACACACTCTCTGATTTCTCTCTTTGGGTACCTAACTATCCATTTATATATCCTAACAAGATAATTCTTTCACTCGGTCCACATGCATTCAAGACTTCATTGAGCTCATTCCATAACTACACTCTGACATTATCTTCTTCACCCTCCACCAGAGTATAACCAGCACCAACATGATTTTCATTAGTAGGCCCTACCCATAGAAGTCTAGACGATAACAACTCATACCTTCTCACAAACAGTTAAACTATATGGGTTAGGATCAGAGTTAGAAAAATCCCTCTAAAAAACCATCCTGCCCGGGTTTTCTAAAGAAAAAAACGAAAAAAAAACAAAAAAAAACGAGGGCTTTATTTGTTTTTTCCAGGAAACTCAACTTTGACTACTACATGTTGTGTCTAAATTGATCATTTATCACTGAAATCTCAGGTACATTTGTTTGTGCAAAGAATTATGTGTAAATTAAAAAGTAAATTTGTAAAAGCATATTGATTAAGTTTTAAAACGTATTAAAAATTGTTAGCACTTTTGTTTAGACAATAATTTTTATAGCATATTCACAAAAAAAAGTTTTTTTAAAATAAAATAACTAGATATTTTTTTCGGGCATCATTAAATTATTTTTCATTCATTAGTAAATCATATTATAACAAACTACTTTTTTTAAAGTTTTATAGAACTTCTAAAGATTTTATAAATATATAATAGTCAAAACACATTAGGCTTATTTTGTATTTTTTGATGTATGTAAATATATGTAAATTTTCATTCACTTTGAAATCTTTCCTGTGTTGTTATCTAATTCTTCTGTACTATATAAACTTCACCAGTCACAACTTCACTGGAAAAGCTATAAGGAAAGAACACACTTCCTCTCTACACTGACTATGCTAGAGAAGAAATTCCCCTGCTAACATAATATTTAACCAATCAGCTTTAGCTATCTAGTCAGAAGGTGGAATCCCCTGCTCAAATATTGCCTGACCAACTCTGACAACAGAGGGGAATCTCCTCATGCTGCATCTGAATGAGTCACTTCCTGTTCATTTACTATAAGATATTCACACATTTTGACTGCTTATATGGTTCTGTAATTTTACAGTACCGGTACTGAAAACATAGGAAATTTTGAAAAAAAAACCCTGCTTAGTGCACCAAGTGGGTTTTTCAAGTGGGATCACCTAAAAACCCGGATGAGCTTTTTTCCGGCTGGGCCCACGTTGGTGAACCCTGCTTGGGATTAAGCCCACTCCCTGACTTTCCATTTACCCATTTGTCCACATCTGACCCCAAGGCTACCATAACTCATCATCAAAACATCTTTCCCCTTTTGTTTAGTTTCACATGCAACAAGAATATCAATTTTTTCTTCCAATCATTTCATTAACAGTTCATTCTCTTGACCACACACTCCTCTCACACTCCTAATTTTAATAATCCATGTTCTCGACAGCTTGTCATCAGGTGGGTCCTTCACCTTCAACATTAGCTGCCCATCATACCTATGGTCATCCAAGGCTAATTTTTTTGTACATTTTCTTTAAGTAATTACCATAAGCGTGTTTGTACTGTTCCTACAAACCAGTATCTCTACTGTTGAAACTGCCTTGCCCAGCCAGTATACCGTTGCCAGTGTCACCACCACAAGAAGGTAAGGTGGTGCACCGACACGTAAGTGCTTGTAAAACAATTGATTATCATAGCAAAATGAAATATGTGTTGACAATTCTAATTAAATAATAATTTTCAGGCTAAATACAATCAACATGTACCTAACTACTGTGCTAAATCATATTGATGGAAACTACTGCCAAATGATGCCATTACAAATATTTTGAAAAATAAAGATGAAATTGAACCTATAAAAACAAGAAGATGGACAAGGACACAACTTTCATAAGGTTTGACACCAAATATTTCCACACAAATAGGAATAACTATTTTGTTAAATACTACCAAACTAAAGTCCATCCACCATAGGAGTGTAGGTGACAGCAAAAGTTACCAGATCCATTTTCATGTATCTATACGCCTAAACATATGATCATTAAAAAACACACACACACACGCACACACACACACACACACACACACACACAGTTTTATTAGTTGTGTATGGTTATGTAACTAACTTTACAAATGTTTTATTTCAAGTTACTACATTTTGGTTATCAAAATAATTGTTTGTTTTTTTAGCTCAAAAAGTGATTTTAAAATTAAGCTCCCACATGGTTATCTTTGATTTACAAATGAAGATGGAAAACCGGATGATTTGAGAAGGCAGTTGATGAAGCTGATGTAATCCATATTCATGCACTTCTTTTTACAAAATTAAAACTTCCCATTTTGAAAATAATATTTTGTAAGCCCTTTTCTATAAGTTAATAAAAAATATTAGCCTAATGTTTTATTTATAGTGTGGATTTAGAAGTATATAAATTTGTTAGTTTTATAGGTATTATATTATGCACCTTATTATATCTTGTGGCCAAAACCGTGAAACAAATACATACAAGTTTTATTTTTAGGCCTTTTTATTGTTATTTGTGTTAGTAATGAAAAAGTAAATTATACATTAATCCTTAATTATTATTAATCGTTTGGCAACGTTTTTTATTTAAGGTCTGCGAGCTCAAGTTTTTTAAGTTCTAGTCAATCTCAAAATAAAATTTTCATAAAGCTCCCAAGTATTGAATTGAGTCGAACGTGAGCTGAATAAATATATCCTTTTAAAACTAATTATGTTAATAAAAATTAATGTGTATTCATATAATTTTAATTTGTTTGAATGAAATTTAAGAGAGATTTTTAAAATAAGATATATTTAAACTTGTTTTTAAATAATTCAAATATATCAAGGCTTAGTAAATCATAGAATCAACTTTATACTATAAAAATAACAGAAGCATTAATTTTGATACAATTCAACATTGTCTAGAGCACAGCTTTTCACTTGGTGCTGATCTACTAGATAGAGAAGTTAAAGAATTACAGTTTTTTAAGCTATATATATATTTTTTAGTACACTTTTATACTAAGCTGTACTTGACACTGTCTTGCACTAAGCTTATTTGTGTTATAACAGCCCTAAAGCTAGATTCCTTTCCTATTTATTCTTTATCTCCTCTTCATACCCTCCCCTACTAAACAATTGGCTTACTCAGTTCCTGGCCTTGGATATTCCAATTGCAATAAATACAAATACCCTCTTTGTTGGGTTATTCTCGCATTTCACACACCCCCTCTAACTGTGCAAAAAGTAGAGAGAATAGTGAATAATGAGTCATTCATTACCAGACACAAAATTCAAGGCAAAGAAATAACCCTTTTCAAGAGCTCAAAATTGTGAGTCCATAAATCTGTCGATCCTGAGCTTAGTAGTTATTTCAGGCTTGGCCCAAAAATCTGAATACTTGCAGATCCCTACTTTTTATTGCAAATCACTATTTCCAAATAGTTCCCTCAATAACATGATATGGGATACTCATTTACATAGTTTTAATTTATGACCTGAGGACGATGTTGCTGGTGCATTGAAACATGTTGTCAAAATAACTGTGCAGCTCTTGCAGCCAGGAATCAGGGAACAGGGAACTACAGCTAAGGAATAAATTCAATTTCTACTTTGAAAGTTAATAATTTTCCTGTCATTTTTTAAGAGTAATACATAAAATTTACAATATATGCATAGTCACTAGGCCTAAATCCTTTGATTCTTTCAACTTAGTTTTAAGTGTAATTGACTCAAATGTCTATTTTAAAATGTACCTAATTTTTAGACGTTTGTTACAATTTCAACATATTCATAACTAAACTGCATCATAACTTGTAATCATTACTACCAAATCTTTTACAAATATCATTTAAATACTGTGCATATATATTATATTTTTATTACGTTTTATTATGTTTCTTTCACATCAATCTAGTACAGCTTGTCCAACTTCTTAAACGTTCCTTACTAAGCATTTAAAATGTTTTTCAAAAAGGTTGACATTAGCTTCTTTCTGTGAACGTTTGCAATAAAGAACCTTCTGTTAGCTGTTGATTACTTACACTCTACAGTATTATTATTATTATTAGCACCGCGTCTTACTACC